>JABUQX010008774.1:7500-12083 GCA_015478945.1 Trachelipus rathkii
TGGTCTCGTCTTAATCATCTATTATATTTAAAATGTCGTGAGCGGTAAAGAAGATGGGTATACGTTCTCATTAAGTAAGGATGTTCACGTAGTGAAGCATTTCGGCCAAACGGGACTTCTACGTCCTTCAGGGAGTAAACAAGTGTTTTTACAATACCCTACAAGACGAAAAGACGAAAAAGGGCGTTTCCGGGAAAATAATAAAAAGTATAGTAAAACATCTTGTAATAATGGAAATACCTAATAATAATCACAGAAATAATAAAGTTGTTTCTATATATACAAAATATTTTCATTTTTCTAAATAAAATAAAAAATCTTGTGATAAGGGAATAATATTAAAAATAATAAATAAATAAGAGTTTGTTGTTTTAATTATGCAAGTGTTTTAATCTTTTTTAAAATATTTATTTTTAAAAAGTTTATTGTTTTAATTTTTAAATGTTTTAATTTTTTTTTGAATATTATTTTAGGTTTCATTTTATTAAAAAAATGTTAGTCTTACTTATTAGAAAAAATAGTTTTCTATATGTGTAAATAGTTTTTCATCTTTTAAAATAATTAATAATATTTATAGCACTCCAGGTTTATATAAAGCTATACGTCTCTCTCTTCTCTCATCTCTCTCTCTCTCTCTCTCTCTCTCTTCTCTCTCTCTCTTCTCTCCTCTCTCTCTCTCTCGCTCTCTCCTCTCTCATCTTCTCTCTCTCTCATGGAATTCTCTTCTATATTTCATGTTTCCTTTAGAATTTTATTCTCAACATGGTTTAAGAACAATAACGTGCCGAGTAACGAAATGTGGAGAGTCTAATATAAAGATCTGTCTTAAAATAAATCAGTTCTCTCTGAAACACCAGTAGTGTTGGAAAGTAATTGGAAAGTAATTCGACATGAGCTGAAAACAAGAAATTCGCTTCAGAGTTATTATGTCATAGGTGATATTCTTACCGAAAAAACTTGGAAGAACTATGAAAGTAGTTGGAAAGTATCTGAGATCATTGAATATAGCTCAGGGATGATGACACATTATAGAACGTTGTAAGTACAATATTTAGTAATCGACACCGCACCGACCCATCATCGGTATCAAGCAACTCCATTGACTCATTGATCTACCTTACGGAAAACTTCTATTTCTTCCTTCATGTTTCTCGCTTCTGCTTTACCCTACACTCTGCGCTTTTCTCTTCTGTTTTTCAGGAAGGCCTTCAGCAACTCATTTTGGGGGATTCTATAACGCGACAAAAATGAATTCTACAGTCATTGAAACAATAGATTTAGGGCCTTGTTTGCCTATTATATGTTAGGATCCAAAACTCCAATCTGGCTCGCACCATTTCCAGCTTCCGGCTCGGATCATGTTAATAAAGCAGTTATTGTTAACATCACTATTCTATTCATTCATTTTTCGCTCTATATGTAACACCAAGGTTGTCGCTTTCTAAGTCCATTATACAATTTTGGGGGTGTGGCCCCCTCCCTCCTTAGACCGTAGCAACATGAACAATTGGCTGCAATGATGTTGACACATATAAAGAAGACATGCCAAGTTGAAGAGGATACGATGTCTCTAACACCTCTTTTGCCTAAGCGAATGGGTATTTAGGGTCCCTTCCAGGTCAACAATGAAAGCCCCTATAAATGACCCCCTCTGGCCGATGGGAATCTGCTGTTTGGGGAAAGTAACTAAGGGGATTCTTATTTTTGAGACGTTCTAGCTCTTTTGACACCCGTCATGGATAGGTTTTGATGAAAGGGTAAGCCCACCACCATAAAAACAAAATGGTTACGCAATCTTAAATCCGAGTAATGGCTAGAACGTCACCCTCTGTAATATAGGAATTGGACATCGCCAACCTTTCAAAACATATTTGGTGCAACACCTGAGCTCACTTTGTAGCTTACGATTGGATTGTGGCGGAGTGATGGCCTGAGGAATGGTGAGGGTGGGTGAGGCAAACGACCTACAAAACACGACAAAAGAAAACTTATTAACACTGAAGTTTGAGATCTGAAATGACTAGATTAAGTTATTCTGAGCGGATAATACTAATAACGTGGCTAAAAATGGGCAGAGTTTCCATTATTTTGTGCAAGCGATTTGATGCCATTTGGTGTTATGCTAAGAAGTACCCACTTAAGTTCTCTGTCCTAGCAGTGTTTCATTATTTGGTCATCATAGATATATTTATCAATATATGGCTGTTACTAGAAACGTAAGTCTATGTATTCATAAACTTGTACCTTTTTTTTTAAAGACAAAATCCGTTTTAGGGATGGAGCCAGACCCAGTCCCTCGCTCCACCGCACAAACTAAGGCTATGGCTCATGTTGCTTCGGTCTATATGAGACTTCTCCTCATCTTTCTCCTCTCCTCCTCTCCTCTTCTTCTCTCTTCTTCTTCTTCTTCTTTCGTTTTTCTGTCTTCTTCTTCTTCTTCTTCTTCTTCTTCTCTCTTCTTCTTCTTCTTCTTCTTCTTTCTTCTGTCTTCTCTCTTCTTCTTCTTCTTCTTCTTCTTTCTTTTCTTCTTCTTCTTTTCTTCTTCTTTTCTTCTCTTCTTCTTCTTCTTCTCTGTCTTCTTAACTTCTTCTTCTTCTTCTTCTTCTTCTCTTCTCTTTCTTCTCTTCTTCTTCTTCTTCTTCATTCTTCTTCTTCTTCCTTTCTTCTTCTCTTTCTCTTTCTCATCTTCTTCTTCTCTTCCTTCTTGCATCTCTGGTGCTTTTCTACCCTCTCAAAGGGGGGGACCTCAAACTCATCTTGGGGTTATGAAACCATCAAGAATCTTCTTTGGAACAACATACCTTAATTGACGTCCAAAGCATCTGGAGCCAAGAATTACAGTATGGCTAACCCTCAAGCTCACAGCTGTCGGCTCACGCTCCGGCTCATGTTCCTACGTCATATGAGACTTCTTCCTCTTCTCCCTCCTCATTCTCTTTTTCCGTCTCATTCTCTGCACTTCTGTGCTTTTCGTTTCTTCCACCTCCTCCAGTCTCCAGCTCCAGCTCCACTTCGGCTCATTGTGCGTTCGTCACAATTACTTTTCTATTCATTAAATTTTCTGGTTGAAACAACCAAATTTCAAACCTCTAAATATCCATTTACATGTTTTTGCGGCTCAGACCCGCCTCCCCACTCCTTGACGTGCTTGCCGGAAACCTGCGGGACCAGGCAAGGCGCGGCAGGCAGGCAGGCAGCGCAGGGCAAGGCTAGGCAGCAGCAGGGCAGGCAGGGCAGGCAGGCAGCGGCAGGCATGACAGGCAGGCAGGGCAGGGGCGGGCAGCAGGCAGGCAACAGCACTTTCCATCATCAACTGCACGGCAGAAAAGCTGAAGAGTTAAAACGCGCAGAGCAACAACCGCAGCACGGTGCCAAAGGCCTAAGGGCTGGTATCCGATCCACTCGGAAATACAGTGAAATCAAACTCGGTGTACCTCTAAACATAAGTGGTGACACGTTCAACTCTGTAGCTTCAAAAAATAAAAAGTTTGGCACCTAGAAAGGGTAGGGGGACACTACTCATACTAGGAAAGTGACTCTAATTCACATTAAAAACACTGCATCTGAATCCCCATAAAACCTTAAACAAGGGTAGACACCAAATATCTAGGTTATTTCTTGTACTTAGAATAATTACTGTATCAAGAATGCTTAGAAAAGGAAATGTAGGAAAGCATCCTAGCAACTTATATTATAATAAACAGCTAATCGAATCCACATACTTATAACACAGGGATAAAAACCAATATTTAGTGTATTTATGATGTATGGTAGGATATGGCCGGGTGCTTAGAAAAGGCTAGAAATAGGAATATCCCAGGAACATCCTAGCAACTTATTAATCACACTAATCGAATTCCACATACATTATACACATAGGTAGACACCATAATTAAGGTGTATTCCTATGAACGTAGATAGTGGCGTACTAGAAATAGGCTAGAAAAGAAATAACTAGGAAGCATCCTAGCAACTTATAATTACCAATTCGATTTCCCCATACACCTTATAAACATAGGATAGACACCAAATATTAGGCGGTATGCTTATGGACGGTAGGAATTAGGGCGTGCTAGAAGAAGGCTAGCTGATATATAGGTAAGATCCTACTGCAACTTATAATTATACACCAATTGATCCCCCATGACCTTATAACAAGGGGTATCGACACCAAATATTAGGGGTATTATATGATTATGGATATTGTGTGCTAGAAAGGCTAACCAAAGGCTAGCTTGCATGTAGGAACATCCCTAGCAGACTTATAATATCACACAATTTTGATTCCCAATACTCTGAACATAGGGTAGACACCATTTAGGTGTATTCTAGTGATGTAGGATGCGGCTAAAGCTAGAAAAAATAGCCACCGTGGCAACTGGTGCCAATGAAATAGTCCAGCTGGGCTCTGGTACCATTACTTACCGTCGATTAATCGAATGTTAATTTATATAATTATTTTTTCTTTCGATTATGTTTTTCAATGCATAAAAGCCCAAACCAGAATAGAAAGACGATTTAAAAATTGTTTTAGGGGTAAAACCTCAATAATATCCATTTGAACCATCAGATGATCTACAATG
>JABUQX010008775.1:0-5000 GCA_015478945.1 Trachelipus rathkii
TCTATTTACAACATTACAATTTTATGTTTCATTTGGTCTTTGGACAAAGGGCAAATTTATTTAATTTATCCATTTTTATTTGTTTATAATGATTCCTTAATAAGGAATTTTTTTAACGTTCGGTAAAGAAGTGTGTTTATATTTCGTTCCATCGTTATATATTCATATTCATATCTGAAAGGGGGAGCTCCAGTTCTACTCATTTTACGAATAAGATTGAGAACAAGGCTAGAAAACATAAAATGTTCTTTGCTTTCAAAACTAATGCTTTCTAACTCACTCAAAGTTGAAACTTGATCTTTATTCTATAAGTACCTTATCAACAGGTGATCGAGAGAGCTGACCACTTGCATTGTGATTCTTATACGTCAGCCTCAAGGTAAAAGGTGTACAGTGATTTCATAAGAATTTTGTGTGGAGTAACGATAGGCTTGTTCAAGTGGTCTCTCCTCTTTTCCAGCTACCTCTTTACTGTGTAATTCCTCTTATTATTGTGTGTCTCTTGCTCAATTTATTCTGCCATCACCTTAAAGTATGGGACTGAAATTGCTTGGGAAATTTACGTTAGGCATGAACCTGTGTGTGTGTCTGTATTTTTTTTCTTATATTTTTTTTAAACATAGTTTATATATATATATATATATATATATATATATATATATATATATATATATATTATATATATATATATATATTATAATGTAATATATATATATTATATATATTATATATATATATCATATATTATATAAAATATATATATATAATGTATATATATATATATATATATATATATATATATATATATATATATATATATATATATATATATATATATATATATATATATATATATATATATATATATTATATATATATATTATATATATATATATATATATATATATTATCGAGTATGGAGAGAGTAATTTTCACTTCTCAAGAATAAAAGAATGATAAAGACCGGGAATAAAAGCATTAATACAGCAATAAAATGAATGAAGCAATCCGAGCTCAGGGAATAACAAAAAGATCGACAAAGTGTTTCAATGGGATCGTTCTTATTTATGGAAAGTGCTTTCGTTTATTATTATATGAACCTAAAGTACTTATAGAATGAGTTCAAACGGCTTAGTTTGTAATATTGAGATGTTATATGAAATTGAGATTAGGATGGAGAAATAAAATGAGAGTAGTATTAGTAGCAGTAGTTAGTTGTAACACTAATTTGGTAGTTGTTCCTGGTGTATTAGTAGCAGTAGTTGTAGCAGTTGTAGTAGTAGTAGTTGTATGAGTAGTTGTTCTTGGTGCGGAGAAGGTTAAATTTTTGTGTAATAATAATCTAGGACAGTTGATTTGGTTCTTACATAATATATTTCGGATTGTACCAATTAATTACTATTTAACACTCTTGACATAGGCTTCACCAATAGTCCTCATTTAAATATTCCATCTCTCCTTCTAGGTAAATTTGATCACAATCTTGTAAATCTCAAGCTTAATGTTTTTAATGAACTGCTCCACCTTTTCTTAATTAAGCGGATGTTCCGGTACTTTAATCGGACGGTTTTGCCTAGCTTCTATGTTTCAGTTACTTTTACTATGAGATCACTTCGGTTCTCTAGAAAAAGAATGTGCTCTATTGCCTAAGGAAAAGCAGGTTCATTCTTTCTCAGACTAAATCTTTTTATCAACAAAATCCATGTTTCGATCTCATTTCAGGCTAGAAACAGTTCCTATTGGAGATAGATAAATTCTATTTATCCTGCCATTCTTGTTAAGATTCACTCATCTCAAAATCGTTGCAGGATATTCTTTGAAGGACTAAGAGTATTTTCACTATAAAGAAGCGATCTTTCCTTTTTTTTCTAGTACAAAAAATGAATTATGACATCTTGGTGAAAACATCGTTAATAATTTCTGTAAATTAACTTTGGTGGTTTATTAACTCGGATAGTTTTGTGGCTGATTTACCTGATAAAAATATTTTTCCTCCTCTTCCTCCTTTTCATTTAATTTAACCCTGGACGACTCTTCAATCATTCTACCTGTTCTTCTTCTCCTTTCAGATGTCCCATGCTCATATGATGAACTGCCTAGAGTTGTGACATTTACGAACATTAAAAAGGCTAGTTGGAAGGATAGCATTCCTCTCGGTGTTTTAAATATCACTCCTCTCTGTGTTATAAAAGAATATTCCTCTGAGCTGGCTCTTGTCGTTTTTGAACTATATTCTAGATATTAGGTGCGTTTATGTTCCATTGACTTCAAAAAATGGAAACCCTTCTGACTCTTCTAATTATAGCCCTATAGCTCTCACCTATATCCTGTCTATATTTATGAATCCATCCTTAATTTTCATTTTTTATCATTTGGAGTCTCAAATCGTTCTTTCCGATCACCAGTTTTCCTTTCGTTGCTCGAGGTCAATTATTATTTCAGGTCACCATCACTCACGGACAGAGCCCTTTTCAAGGAGGGTGCAGAAATATAAAAAAAAAACAACTGAAAACCCACCCAGTCTTAAGCCTAACGCAAATCTCTGTAGTGAGTTTAAATGTTTACTTTAAAAAGAGCGAGATTAAATGCAGCAAGAAAAACAGATGAAAAGGTGGCTTTAAAAAGAAGGTTAATATTCTTTAATATCTTAAAGGTTTAAAGTAGGCTTGGCCGGCGCACCAGGTTTTGTGCGGTGCGTGGTGCGCACATTTTGGTGCGGTGCAGTGCGGTGCACCACACAAATCCAGTCTACCGGTGCGGTGTGGTGCGGTGTGGTGCGGTGCGATGCGTGGTGCGGAGCACGATGCACATTAAAACATAGTGGTACGGGGCGGTGCGGCAAAAATGACTTTTGGTACGGTACGGTACGGTGCGGTGCGGCAAAAATGACTTTTGGTACGGTGCGGTGCGGCAAAATTGACTTTTGGTACGGTGCGGTGTGGCAAAAATGACTTTTGGTACGGTGCGGTGCGGCAAAAACGACTTTTGGTACGGTGCGGTGCGGCAAAAATGACTTTTGGTATGGTGCGGTGCGTGGTGCGCTTACCATGCTGCTGGGCGGTGCGGTGCGATGCGCAAAATTCCGGTGCTCGGCCAACCCTAATTTAAAGTCTTGTTACCCTAGGAACTATGGAGGAGCTTTGTGTGATGAGGACTTAACATATCCAAGCACTTTGACAGGTCAAAGGTGAAAGCCGTTTCTCTCTAAGATCCCTTTCATTAAGTTTCCTCCTTTACTTTGCTCAATCACATCTAGTTTTCTTTAAAATAATTACATTTCGGCAGTTTTCGATGGGACGACATCTTGATTCAGAGAATATAGTGGGTTCTCTATCTTATTGAATACCCTATTTACACTATTCATTAACAATCTTTTCAGCTGGTCTACTTTCTTTATACATTCCTATCTGAATGAATCTAAACTCTATCTTTTGCATCTAAGATTGCATCTGGACCTCAATCTTACAGATGTATTTTGATGATCTGAATTGGTTTGCAAGGTCGGGTCACCCGACTTATCTCTACCTTGTGAATTCTAATTCTTTAAAAGCAACTCAATATCTATAAATCTTCCTATCAAAAACATCTTCCAACTTTTCCTATCTTTTTCGATGGCTCTTTCGTCTCCCCTGTGAACAATAGTAATAACATTGGTTTCAACATATACATCCCATTATCTTGGAAGACGTATATTAAATTACAATGATGGTAAGGGTAATGAGGCTGGAAATTCTGTTTGTGATGCCTGATGATGGTAAAGGTAGTGGAACTTCAAAGAACCTTGAAAATCTGTTTGTGATGCGAAATGATGGTAAAGGTAGTGAGACTTCAAGGAAACTTGAAATTATGTTTGTGATTCGAGATTTTGTTTATTATTTACAGTTACGCCAATTATACAAGCGATTCATCCTCCTTTGTATAGAGTATTATCCTCATTTCTTGTTAGGGCACCAATTACATTCGTTTTTTTTATGAACAGGATTGAATCCAAAGCCAAAAAATTAATAAACTTTTATTTTCCACTTCTCTTTACCTTTTTTCCTTTGTTCAGCCCTCGCAGTACAAGTGGTGCAATTTTGAACGGAAATTGGATACGTCCAGCTCGTTCTTTACAGTTGTCTATCTTTTATGTTGAATTTAATCTCCCGAATTTTCAAACTTGCGTCTGCTTTACCCGCAAAGCGTGCATATGGTCCCCCCAATCATGGATAAGGATTTCTCTGTGATGGTAGTATTAGATTTAAAAAAAATTTTTAATAATAATAATAATAATAATAATAATAATAATAATAATAATAATAATAATAATAATAATAATAATAATAATAATAATAATAATAATAATAATAATAATAATAATAATAATAATAATACAATAATAATCAGAATCAGAATCAGAATATGTTTATTCAAATAAGAAAAATATTATTTATAATTACAATATTTAACAATTTAGTTATAACCAATTAATTATAATAAGCAATAATTCCCTAGTATGCGTGAAATGGGGTCTACTTAATTGCAATAGCAATGTCAATGCTCTTTGAGACCCGAAATATGGTTAATAACAATAAGTATAAAATGGTTATATAAACATATAAAATTAATAATAATAATATAATAATAATAATAATAATAATAATAAATATAATAATAATTAATAATAATAATAATAATATATAATAATAATAAATAATATATAATAATAAATAATAATATAATAATAATAAATCATTTATATTAGAAATAAATAAAGTAGTACAAATAATAATAATAATATCATAATAATATAAATAATAATAATAATAATAATAATAATGATAATAATAATAATATAATAATAATAATAATAATAATAATAATAATATAATAATAATAATATATAATAATAATAATAATATAATAATAATATAAAATAATAATAATATAATAATAAATAATAATAATAATGAATAATAATAATAATAATAAAAATAATAATATAATAATATAATAATAAT
>JABUQX010008775.1:10000-25958 GCA_015478945.1 Trachelipus rathkii
ATAAAGGAAAAAAAGGGAAGTCCGCAGGTCTGGATGGTGTGAGAATGGAAATGTTGCAGAAAGGAGGTATAGGGGTGGAGGAATGGCTGTATAGGTTATATAATATATGTTGGAGGAGTGGTGAGGTACCACAGGATTGGGAGGATGGTTGTTTGGTTCCCCTGTATAAGGGGAAAGGGGATAGGATGGTATGTGGGAATTATAGAGGTATATGTCTTTTAAGTGTGGTAGGGAAAGTATATGGGAGAATACTGATTGAGAGAGTGAGAGGTTTAACGGAGGGGAGAATGGGGGAAGAACAAGGAGGATTTAGGGAGGGAAGAGGGTGTGTGGACCAAGTGTTTACACTAAAGATGCTTGTGGAGAAAAGTATAGAGAGGAAAGGGAAAGTGTATGGGTGTTTTTTTTAGATTTAGAGAAAGCATATGATAGAGTGAATAGGGGTGAATTGTGGAGGGTGTTGGAGGAAAATGGAGTGGGGGGTAAATTAGGTAAAGGTATTAGGGCTTTTTATAGGAATAGTAGAATGTGTGTGAGAGTGTTAGGAGGGGAGAGTGAGATGTTTGGGGTGGTGAGAGGATTGAGGCAGGGGTGTGTAATGTCGCCGTGGCTATTTAATTTGTTTATGGAGAGTGTTTGCAGAGGAATGGTGAGGGAGGGGAGGGGGTGGAATTGATGAATGGGAATGATAGAAGGGAAGTGAACATGATATTGTTTGCGGACGATACAGCCCTAGTGGCGAAGAACGCGGAAGGGCTGAGGTATTTGGTGAGGGAGTTTGAGAGAATGTGTGGACAAAAGGGGCTTAAAATAAAATCCAGGTAAGAAGGACAGTGTTAGTATTTGAAGGAGGAGGAAAGAGAGGAGGGGAGGGGTAGGGGTTAGAGTAGGGGGGTGTAGTATTGGAAGAAGTAAAGATTTTTAGATAATTTAGGGTGATGGATCTTGGGTAGAGGGGGAGGGATGAAGGATGGAGGATAAGAACATAGAGTAGGAGGAAGGAATGAGAGTTTTGAAGTGGTCTGAGAGAATTATGGAAGGGGGGGGATTTATCACAGAAAGTTAGGATAAGTATGGTTTGAAAAAATTTGTGTCAGCGGTGTTTGTATGGGTGTGAAACGTGGGGGTTGAATGCCAGGTCTAGGAAGAAGTTGGAAGTATTTGAGATGAAAGGGTTGAGAGCGGTTTGTGGGGTTAGCAGAAGGGAGAGGATTAGGAATAGGGTGGTGAGGGAGAGATGTGATTGGAGGAATGGGTTGGTGGGAAGAGCGGAGAAGGGAATGTTAAGATGGTATGGGCATCTAGTGAGAATGGAGGAACAGAGAGTGGTTAGGAAAGTTTGGGAGGCGGAGGGGATAGGAAGGAGAGGAAGGGGGAGACCAAGAAGGAGGTGGATGGATGGAATAAAGGAGATGCTGGAGGAGGGAGGGATGAGGGAGGAAGAGGGTAGGGTGTTGGCGAGAGATAGAGTGGGGTGGAGGAGGTGGGTGAGGGCGAGATGAAGGGGAGGTATGAGTGAGAGAGGCTGTACGTACCACTCCCGCTCAAGCGGGAAAAAGTGCAGTAAAATAAATAAATAAATATGATTATATATATATATATATATATTATATTATATATAATTTATATATATATATATATATATATATATATATGTGTGTGTGTGTGTGTGTGTGTGTGTGTGTGTGTGTGTGTGTGTGTATGTACGTGTGCGTATGTGTGTGTGATGAATTATAAATCATTGAGAGGATTTGGAATTGAAATATAATATCATTATGTTGGTTTATGTAAAATTAAGTTAGAAAAGAAAGAAAGAAATAAAGAAAAAAGAAGGTAGGATGGAAAATTAGGAGTGAGAAGTTAAATAAACAGGAAAGGCATGTGACAGCACTTGAAAATAAGTCAGTTGTATGTGAACAAGATGAAACTGGGCAAATTTGGACAAATAAAAAAGCTTTTGCTAGTAATGCAAGTGAAATGTGTGGGTGTGCTGAAGTAGAAAGTAAGAATGCCAATAGCGAAGGGTGGAAGGAAGAGGTGATGCAAGGGGTAAAAAAGGAAAATATGCGTGGTTTAGTCCACTAAATTATAATGATGAGGTCTCTAAAGAAAGGTATATGATAATACATAGGGAGGAGAAGAGAAATGCTAAAGGTTGCAGACGTAGGAGACAAAAGGAGCTAAATGAACAGTTTGTCAAATGAATGGGAACCTAGAAGGGAATTATTGGGGAATTATTGATGAATCTTCATAGAATAATGAATATATATATGGTGCATTCGTGATTAATGAGACGGATGTGAGGAGAGTCTAAAGGGAACTGATTTGGAAATCTGCATAACATTGGTAATGATGAGGAAGTGATAGTGAATGCGTGGTGGTTTAATGCGGTAGTAAGAAGTAGGTATTTTGGGGATGAATTAATTAGTAGGGAGGAGGTAGTAGATAGATTGAGAAAGTTAAAGGATGGCAATTCAGCAGGTATAGATGAGATTACTGGTGAAATAATCAAGAAGGGGGGTACGATTGTTGGGTAAGATATAAAAGTGTTGTCGCAAAGCGTTTAATGGAGGTTGTAGTTCCGATGGGCTTTACTAGAGCAGTATTAGTACCCTTGTATAAGGGTAAAGGTGATAAGGAGAACTGTAGAAACTATAGGAGAATAAGTTTATTGAGAGTTACAAGGAAGATATGAGGTTGTAGTTACGAATGAAAGAGTGCGTCGAGTGATCGAGGGCTGATTTTTGAAGAACAAGGGACATTTAGAAGTAGTAGTGGAAGTGCCCATCAAATTTATACATTAAAACAAATGAGTGAGAAAATGAGAAAGAAAAAAGGAAACTTTATTAAAGTTTTATGGATTTGAGACAGGCGAAAAACAGGAATAGTAATGAAGCTGTGGGACAGGTGTTAATGATATATGGTGCTGGTGGTAAGCTTCTGAATGGAATTAAAAGTATGTACAGCATGTTGACAGTAAAGCGCGTGTAAGAATAAATAGAGCGGAGATAGAATGGTTTAAGAGTAATAGTGTAATGAGGAAGGGATGTTTATGCCACCATAGTTATTTAATTTGTATGTGGATGAGGGTGATGAAAGAATTTAAGGTAGGGGTAGCAGGGGAGTACGTTAGACAGATGGAGAATGGAAGAGTGTGGAGGGTACCTTGCTTATTCTTCGCAGATGATTTGGTTTTGTTGGGTGAATTTGAAGAAAGTTTGAGAAGATTTGCCAAGAGGTTTGGCATGGTGTGTAAAGAGACGGGTTTGAAAGTAAATGTAGATAAGAGTAAGGTGATGGTAATTGGTAAGGAGAGCCCTCAGTGCAAAATAATGTTGGATGATAGACAACTGAAATAAGTTTCGGAGTTTACGTATTTAGTCTGCATGTTGGATAAAAAAATTGGTAAAATAAAGAATGAACGTATTAGGAAGTTGTGTGGTGTTACGAAAGGAGTAAATGAGAGAATAAATGAGTGTATTAAAATGGTTTGGTCATTTGGAAAGTACGGATGTTAGACGATTGTTTAATCAGTTGTATAGTGGTCTGTACTTGGAAGCTACTGGCTGGGAGACATGCGTAAAAGTGGATTGTGTCAGTGAAAGGGTGTCCAAAGGAAAGAAATGTGAACTTGGCACAAGCGAGAAATATGGTTTATAATAGGAGAAAACGGCGTAGTCTCGTGAGGAAGGGGGTCATGGTTGTGGGTCTGTCTCAGGGGATAAACCTGGACACTAACGAGATATCACAGATGGGGTCTGTCGATGTGTTTAAAACTCTAGGGTTGATTATGGATGCGACGGTTCCGCATTTAAGAGTATGAGGGGTTGGTATGGGGGAACTTCTTTTCGACTTAGGTCGTCTTTCTACAGAACTATTCTGCTTCTGGTGCGCGTTTGTGCACCACATCCACAATCTGTGGGAAACCATATGGGAGAAATAAAGGAAGAAAAGAACAGATCAGGGAATGAGTATTGGATATATAAAATATACTTAATATATATATATATATATTATTAATAGTATATAATAATATAATATATATTATATATATATAATTATATATATATATATATATATATATAATTATATATATATATATTATTACTATATATATATATTCCAGAGGGTGGGCACCTTCCGCTCTATATATAGCCCGCTAGTCGCCTAACGTCCCGCTTTCCGATAGGCGAGCGGGGGACTACAGAATACGGTGCGGGACTACGAGGTTGACGGAGTCGTCGGAAATTAGGCGGACTTCGGACTGTTGCGGAGTCATAAAAAAGTTTCCGCTCTTTTGATTCCGCACCTTTTTAAAAAAAAATTTGGAAAAATATACTATAATACAAAAGAATTCTTTATTGTATAATATAAAGAAATATAATTTTTATTTAAGTTTTATAACTAATCTATACCTTTTAGTCTAAGACTTATTGGTTTTTAATAATTAACTTACCAAAACATACTCACTTCCTATTATGGTTACCAATATAGATGGAATAACATTTTAATTGATTTTATAGACTGAATGGCCATTACCCTCATCTATAACTTCAATTAATTTATATTATTGCTATAATAACTAGGCAAAATATCTAAATCGATTCTGTGTTAAACCCAAAATATTTATATATATATATATATTATATAATATAATATATATAATATATATATATAATATATATATATATATATATATATAATATATATATATATATATTATATATATATATACATACATAATATATACTATATATATATATATTTATAATATATAATATATTATATATATATTATATATATATATATATTATATATATAATATATATATATATATATATAATAAATATTTAATATATATATATATATATATAATATAAATATATATATATATATTAATATATATATATAATATATATAATATTTATATATATATATATATATATGGTTTTACACAGAAATGATTAATATATATATATATTATATTATATATATATATATATATATATATATATTATATATATATATATATTATATATTATATATATATATATCATATATATTATATATATATAATATATATTATTATATATATAAATATAATATAATTATATATATATAAATATATATATATATAATATATATATATATATATATAATATATAATATAATATAATATATAGATATATAGATAAATAGCATTAGCATCGACTCTGCAGGCCTCGGGGCTTTCATGGATTCTACTAAAACCTTGAAGAAAAAGACCTTCTTATGGGTGGACAGGCAGGGAGGTGGTCCAAAAGATTTCAGCAGGGAGTCCCAGAATGATTTAGTGAGGACCTTTAAATTACATATGGACTGCTTGGAGAAAGCAACTACACCAGCCACTCTTCTCACCAAGGACATCTTTCACTTTCAGCAATAGCAGAATTTGTTGAACTTGTTTCATAAAATATAATACACCTCCCCCTAGTTCTGCTGCTGTAGAGGGAATATTTAGTATTGGTGGGTTATATTTTGAGGGCAAAGAGGTCAGTCAGCCTTAACTGCTTTTAATTTTGAGCAGCTAATCTTTTTGAAGGGTAATATGGATCTCTTGTTCTTTGACGAAGACATTTAGGAGGAGAAGAGAAAATTTTGAGATTTTTGTAAATATTCATTCAATTTTCATATAAAATTATAAATAATTTTTGTAAAGATATATACTATTAGTATTTAATATAAAACTTTTGTGAAAAAGGTCGCGCGGCGGTTAGCGGAAGCCCTGCGGACGTGCGGCGACGTGCGGACTTGCGATAGCGGAGGTTGGATGGTCTGAATAGGTGCGGAGGTGCGCTAGCGGACTAAGTTTTCTCGAGGTGCGGAGGTGGGCTAGCGGACCACCCCTAAATGAGCGGGGTGCCCACTTGATATATATTAATATATATATATATAATATATATATATATATATATATATTATATATAATTATATAAAATATTATATATATAATATAGTTTATATATTTTTAAAATATTATTAATTCATACCGTGGCGCTACCGTAACTCAATCGATAGAGCGACAGAGACACATAGGCAAGGGCTCGTTCGATCCCCTGCCGGATCCTAGTAGAAATACCTAGAGAAGTTCCCTACTTGAATAGGGCTATTTTACCCTTGAGGTGTGAACTAATATATATATATATATTATATATATATATATACTATGAATAATATATATATTACTATATTTATATATATATATCATATATTATATACTATATGATTATATTATATATATATATATATAATATATAGGCAAAGGGCAGCTCAAGTGTTTCTCGAAATACTCAGGCTTTCATTAAAGTATAGCTGTGGGTTCGGTTTCCTCTTTAATTATATATCAAAAGTTAGATTGGGTAGAATTACCAGGGAGTCACTTTCATGAACACCTTTTTACCGGAAGCATCGAACCGGCTTCGAACCAGGCTTTTAGGTACGCCACTTGATTCTATAACCTAAATCTCCCTTCCCAATAGTCAAGAAATATTTGAAATTCAATTTTATATATATACTATATATAGTATATATATATATATATACTATATATAATATAATATATATATATATCATATATTATATTATATATATATATTATATATATATATATTATCATAATATTATATATATATTAATTATAGTATATACGAAGCCAAGCCCAATAGATAACACTACATTTCCCCCGACTAGTTCAACCTGGGTCTCTGTTGGCGCGAGTGCTTCTTCCACTGAAGCTAACAAGGCGCTAATTATAAAATTATATCTCATAATTTCGGTTTGCGTGTTATCAGTATTATGCTACTGTAAACCACATTTAAGTAACAAGTGCGAAGACAACAAAAAAAAAAAAACCCCCAGGGGCGAAGATGTGCTTACCCTACCCATCAGTATATCGGTTTTTACTTTATATCTCCCAGTACATATAAATTTATAACACAATGAAATCTTGTCCAAAAATCCGCAGACTTTTCACGATTAAGAATGGCAGTTTACTAGTGATTATTACTGATATGAAAGTGTATTATGAGTACTTTTAATAGAATAAAGTGGTTCGTCACTGTCGCCCAAGCAACCCACAAATGCTTTCTATATATATTTCTCGATATATTTATATATAATATTATAATATATATAATATAATTATATATTTATATGTATTATATACTATATATATATAATACAAAATAGTATGTTACTAAATTATAACTATATATTATCCTATATAAATATATATATAATAATATATATATAATATAATATATAATATTATATCATATAATATTATAAAATATATATATATATCATCCAGTGGCGAAGCGTTCCAGTCATCCTTTATTCATTGCGCGGGAGGAGATGAGCCTGACCAGAATGAATTTTGAGAGATTTTACAATTTTAAAAAAAAAAAAATAAATTCCAATTCTACCTTTTTTCTTTTTAAAAACCTCAATGTCATATAGTATATATATATATAATATTTAGGTATATTAATATTCATTCAATTATATATTATAAATAAAAAATTATTTATTCAACTAACAATGATATATTTAGAACTATATATTATATATAATATATATATATTATATACATATATATACAGTATATATATAATAAAATATATAACTATATACCCTATATATATATATATATATATATCATCTATATATATATATATATATCCGGGCTATATAATAGTATATTATATATATAATTACTATATATATATTATACTATATTAATATATATATTTTTATTATATATACTATATATTATATATTACAATATATACTATATATATTAATATATATATATTACTATATAATACTTATATATATAATATATATATAATATTATACATATATATATATATATATATATATAATAATAATAGAGTAGTTTACAGATGGTATTTGCAGGCGGAAAAAGTTAAAACCGGAAGTAAAAGTTAAACACGGACCACCCGGAAGGGGAATTTCCGCCCTTCGACCGACGAAAAAAAAAACCGAGTTTGTTTTTCGCCGAAACAATAAAAATGAATAAATTAACTAAAAATATAAAATTAATTAAATTAATTAATTATTTTACTAAATAATAATTAATAATAACAATTAATAAATTAATAAAGAATTAAAAATGGCCTAAATTAAATAATGATAAATAAAATAAATAAATAAATAAATGGTTTAATTACCGAATTATTATTTTTAATTGACGTGTATATTCCCCCGCACCGGTTGGGTCCCCGCCCGCCCCCGCAGTCGCACCCGCCAGCGCCACCGACCCTACCGCACCGCACCTCACTCCCTGAGTACGGACTAGGTTTGCCACATGGTATCTTCTCCTCAAACTTGACACCCTATGGGGTTGACGTAACCATCGTTCGTAAGAACGAGGTCGTGGCCATCCCCCATAGTGGAGGTGCAGCCCCAAACTGAGATATTGACCGCTAGAAGGCTGAAACTTGGGCTTATACACCTTCATTAACAAACAAGACTCCCGCCCGGGATACCACATCATATATGGAGTAAAATAACCGTACACCCCCAAAGGTGAAGGGGGTTACTGCCCCCAAAACCTGAAATATTGAAATAGAACGACGGAAACTTGGTATACACCTTCATATAAGGTACCCACATCTATATATGGAGTTAAATAGTCGCATACACACCCAAAGGGGGATTACTGCCCCACTTCTGAAATTATTAAAAAGGTCCGTCTGAAGGTTGTTATAAATCTTTCTATAATGTATCCCGATACAGAAAAAAACAAAATTAAAAAATTCAAAACTAAAAAAAAAAAGTAGAAAAAAAAAAGCGACAATAAAAAACAAAAAAATTAAAACTAAAAACCTGCTGTCAAAAAAATACTATATATATTCTTTTTAAGTTTATAAACTTACAAATTACGTTTTTACATACCCTAAAGCAGTAGAATCAGTAAATCAGTAATAAAACTGCCCTCCATACCCCTCCTACACCCTCCATGATCTATTTGATCTATTGATCTATTGATTCAAGTTCATATTTTTTTACTAAAAATTGCATTTTTACATACCCTAAAGCAGTAAATCAGTAAATCAGTAAATCAAACTACCCTCCTACCCATCCGTGATCTATTAACTATTGATCTATTAATTCAAGTATCAAGTTTCATATTGTATAACAAAACAAAACTTTATCTTTTATATATGTATAACTTAAAATTGTATTTTTACATACCCTAAAGCAGTAAACAGTAAATCAGTTAATCAAACTACCCTCCTACCCATCGTGATCTATTGATTCTATTGATCTATTGATCTATTGATCTAGATTTTGATCTATTGATTAAGTCATATTTTGTATAACAAAACAAACTTTTTTAATTTTTTTTTTTTTTTTTTTTTTCTTTTATGGTTTAATAACTTAAAAAATTTGTATTTTACATACCCTAAAGCAGGAAATCAGTAAATCAGTTAATCAAAACTACCCTCCTACCCATCCTTATCTATTGATCTATTGATCTTATTGATTCTATTGATCTATTGATTCTATTGATTCAAGTCATATTATGTATAACAAAACAAAAACTTTTATACTTTTTATTTATAACTTTAAAAAATGTATTTTATTAAATACCCTAAAAAGCAGTAAATCAGTAAATCAGTAAAGCAGTAAATCAGTAAATCAGGTAAATCAGTAAAATCAGTAAATCAAACTACCCTCCAGCCACCCCTATGCATTCCGTTGATCTATTGATCTTATTGATCTATTGATCTATTCGAATTCAAGTATATTTTTGAATCTAAAATTGTCATGTTTTTACATACACCTAAAGCAGTAAATCAGTAAATCAAACTACCATCCAACACCTTCCTATCCAACCATAATCTATGATCTATATGATCTATTGATTCAAGTTCATATTTTTTTCTTTAGTATATAAATAAGTTCTTTGGATAAAAAACGGGAAAAGAAAAACAAGTTTTTATTTTAAAGCATTTATTACATAATCAGTGCAGACCCTTTCTTGTTCATTAGTGTTTGGGTGGTTATCCTAGAATGGACGTTGGTAAATTTATCTTCCGTGCTCCTGCTACATGTCTTGTGCTGGTCTTTACAGTATGCCGGTGAAAACCTTTCTTTATTAAACATTTTAAAAGAGGTTGAGATTTTCGAGCAAGAAGCCTGTTTAAAAATCATTGTGGTAGTGCTACAGTGTTTACCAGAAAAGTTTAAAGATTACAAAGATGTGATTCAATTTCACGAAGGTATATACGATGTAAAGTCTTTGGAAAATAGTACAGGGTCACAAAATTATAATCCTTGACGATTTGATTCATAAATTGAACGAGGATATAGCTGAAACTTTCACAGTTTACTTCATCATTTAAACATCACAGTATTTTTATATAAACACAGTAATATTCTTTATCAGGATAAGTATATAGGGTGTGTCTGTAAACACACCAGTATGTAATGTTTGTTTGGCAAAGAAGGGAATGAGTCAGGTCAAGTTGTGGCTACCCAAATGTTCCCTACTCAGCCTAGAAAAGAGTTCCTAAAGTATATAAAGAAGTTACCTCTATCCCTTCACGTTATCTACTCTACTGTCGTGCGCTCTCGTATTAAGAACACGCCACTTAATTTACTTCGTACAAATATCTGCCTAACGAGACTGTTTGAAAACAGTATAACATACCTGAATAATGAGTACTTTAGTAGCAGTATTTACCTCTTATGAGAAATTTAAAAACCTGAATACCTTCTTGCAAAAACGTAAACTATCTGTGAAGATATGAAAAATTTATTACAATGTATATCCAAAAGTATGCCTAAATCTCTTTATAAAAGGAAATGTTCCTTAAAACAGACCTCAGAAGGTAAAGCTTACGTACGTCAGCGAAAAACATCATTAAAAAACTTGCCGGTAACGTAAGAAAAACTTAAAAATTAAAAAGAAGCTATTACAGAAAGGTGGAGGGTGTTCCACCTTACTTTCCTTTAAGCACTTTTGATAACCAATGGCTTGGCTCAATGATGAACAAAGCGTAGTGGTTTTACCCTACAGCGATTATGAAGAAGTTTGAAAATATAATACAGGAAACCCTACCTTTCTTTCAAAACTAAACATTACTAACAATAAACTCAAACTAAATACATAAACAAAAACAACAACAAAAACAAATCAGCAACAACAACAAATGCAATAATGAAATCTCAAAATTTCCATAAATCATTAAACTCAACAAACATCAAAAATAAATCATAACTAATAACTATAATACCATGAATATAAATATAAAAACTCTTCAATAACATAACAATAATTCATAATAAATATAAACTCTCATACTAATAATAATCAAAGTATTTAAATACAATAAAAATACTAATAATAATAAAATAAACAATATAACTCAAATGATAACAAATACAATGCATAAACAGTCCTACATAAACTTTATAACATGGAGGGAAAATAATAGAAATGCATTGTATAATAATTATAAATAAATCACACTTAATACAACTACTAAATTTGAAATAATAATTTACTAAATCAAGCATCCATTATAGTGATTATAACTATCATGATTCTGGCTCAAAATGAGTTGTATTGAGATAATGAGATAAAATAAACAATTTAATCTCGAATAAAATAAGAGTAATAAATAATGACTAATACTATATATATAAAATAAAACTCCTCAAGTATAGTTTAACATTCATTGAAAAAGATCCTATATTCAACCTGATATTAGAAAACTTTTGATACGTCCCGAAGTATTTACTAAATTCTCCTAAAGAAGATTCAGCTATAGCACCAGATTACTAAGATTGAAGGGAAAAGAGAAATAATAAATATAGTTAAGAAAATAAAGGGGAATAAGAAAACGGGTTTAGCTCTATATAAGATTTTAAAAGATCAGGCTTACATTGGAATGAACTCGGGTCTAATCTATTATTGACGGAAGAAACAGTCGAAGGATCAAATATTGTAGATCTAATATCCGACCTCTCGCGTGATTGGAAGAAGGTTCCTGTGGCAGGATGGAACAGGATCAAACAGAACTTCAAACTATTAATATCCGAGACTTTAATCCAGAATAAAGAAAGATTAACGGACTGATAATATTCAATGTCTCCTAGACCAGATGTGAGTCCTTCTGGTACTTCTTTTGCTTCGGACAGATTAAAGATGATAAGTAGAGACATTACGGGTTTCTCAACAGTGCAGGAAAGAATAAGAAAAAAAAACCATACTTCGCTTCAAAAGGATTAGTCCGTAATTTATTTATTTGTGTCGTGGATTTAAAAATAAGTTATAATTTAAAACTGATTGTAATTTGAGTTGTATTAAATAATTATTAAATATTTATATAATTGTTATATGATATATATATTATAAATATATAGTATATTAATAACTACTATGTTTTCAATCTTTCTATATATGTATATATTATATAATATATATATATTCAGTAACCAATTGTTCATTTATTTACTTTTTATATATATATATATATAATAGATATTTATAGTTAAATATTTATATAATAATTGTATAAATATTTTGTTAATAATTATGTAATATAAATATCATATAAATAATTATTTTATCTAATATGTTTTAGACTCTAATAGTATAGTATTATTTTTTAAGTGATATATTCATCTATTCTAGTATTATTAATACTATATATATATGAATATGTTTTTATTGATAATGTTCATTATGATGTATTGTAGTTATATATACTAGGATGATATGCATTTTTATATATAAGGAGGCGGTCGTGATAATTAAAATATTAATTACTTTAATAATTTAGTGAAACATGATTATACCTTCCTTCAGTTATTAGTGGAGGTGATATATACTTTTTCAAATATAGGTTTATATATCGCTTCATATAGGCGCTTTCTCCTTACGATCTCTCAAGATTGAGAAAAAGAATTGGAATATGAAAAGACAACTCTGATTTTACAAGTGCAGGATGCTGTTACCCTACATAAAACCTATACGAAAAAAATTTTTCCCAACACGAAAAAAACCGTAGGCCCCCCCCACCCTTAGGCAACGGAGTAGGGGATATGTGTGGCCAGTTCGAGATATTGGCGCATAGCTTGATTTTGACTGAAAGATTAAAATATAATAGCTTACAATGGGAAGCGTACAAGGCAAAGTCAATTTACATTTCTTTTGTGTTTTAATAGATGAGATATATTTCCATAATGTGACGGATATTATGTTGATGAGACGGTTCTAATATTTTAAAAACTCACATTTTTAGCTAATAAAACTTCCCAATACAGAAACGCTTGACTGTACTTTTGCTGCAACTCACGGTCTATCAGTAATATGGAAGGAAATTTAAATACCAATTAAGCATTGTAGGGCGTGCTCTGCTCAGCATTAAATATGGACGAGAAAAATATCCTCTTCCCAAGGACTTATACTCGTTCGAAGGATTAGATAAAGGTTCAGAATTTTTATATGACTGGCCAGCCCAGGCGGTTCTGCGGGATTTAATGTCGTGGTAAAGATAGGACACGTCTTGTTTCATAAAGAAATAGTTACAGAGTTATTTTTTGAACATATCTATATAAGTAGAGGGACTATATATATACCTATTAACACATTTTCAGTTATATATAATATATATAAGCTAGGCAATATTAGTGGATAGTAAGTTAAATATATACCAATAAAGATATAACTATATAAATAATAAATAGAATGCATAGTATCTATATATATTAACTCGAAAATGGTATATACTAATCACATATTTATATATTAAAATAAATATTGTATATAGTATGTTACTTACGCTGGCGTGATAGGTTGTGACTATAGGACTGTCTAGTATTGCGTGAATCTTTGTTGTTTGTGTATGTGCGCGCCTGTTGTATAGTAGTAGTAGGTGGGTTGATTGTCATACTCTAACTGCTATCTAGAAAGAAACCACTAAGAAATAATTCCTCTGTCCCATTCTATTGGAGTATGATGCGTGAAGGATATGTTTACAAGTCTCAAAGTTTACTTACCCAAGGAAAGTGATGTTACCTCATGTGTGAGGTTCCAACATCTATAGATTCGGATGTCCTAATATTATCTAATCCAATAAATTCTAAAAAACAATGACATCAGGCTATTCCCCTATTATTTTTCCTCTCTCTCGTCTCTCTGGCGTCTCTGTGACAGCTTAGTATGTGGAACCTGTTTATTGAGTTTATAGTTCACAGCTCGGACTCTCTCTGCTGTTCCTCTTCGTTTTAGAGTGACAGAGTTATTAGATGAGTCTATCTGAAAAATTCAGAAAAGGTGAACGAACAGGCAATGGCGAGAAGTTAAAATAGTAAGTGCGAAAAATTGGTATCAGGTTGCCTCTACGTATTACCACCAAATTTTAAAATAAAGCTCCCACTTCTACTAAAAGTAAACTTTTTTATCTATGATATATTATTATTATAATATTCATTATTATTATTAATGTGATATTAGTATATGTTTTATCATATTATTTATATATTATTATTTTATTATTATCTTATTTTATTTATCATTGACATTATATTATTAAATAATTATTTTTACTATTTCTTGATTAATTACATGGATTATGTAATTATTTTTATATGATATGTATTCTTAGGAAATATTTGAACTAATTCAGCTATATCAACCCATCACTTACTGTACTGTTTGCTATAACACTTATACTAAAAACATTAAAAAGGACGGGTTCTAATAAACAAGAAATACAGTAAAAATACCGGTTTTTGATCCTAGAGGTGCCGGAGTATATACACACAATTTTAGGAGGGAAATAAAATCTCAGGTAAATTTTCACCCTAGTAGGGATTCTTATAAGAATAAGCAAAAAGCGGGAGAAATATTATTCGCAACTCATTTAAGCAAACCTGAACAAGAGACTTTTATTACACGTTCCATGTACACAAATCCCATATATATCAAAATGGGAAGCTCCTAAAATATCGCAGTTTATAGAAAGGTACCCTCTTGAGCGACTAAATATATCACCTCAGCTTTGTAAATAAGTGATGATATATGAAAGGAATATACGATCTTATACCATGCAACAGATGGCATTGGTGACTTTCAATTGACATAATTAGCAAGAAACAATTTTTGCATCTTCAAGAACCCAATGTACCTAATTGTTGGAGCGCACATAGAGAAGTTGACAGATTCGACTCTATCTGTCTACAGAACACAAACACATCAATATCAAGAAAATTTCAATACTAGCCATTTACTATCATAACTCCGGATCCCTTCTGTATATTCGGAAAATTAGAACTAAAAAAAATATACGCCACGTCAAAGCAACGGTATCAGTCTAACAACAACGCACCGACGTTAAACTTTACTAACTCATAAGTAAGCCCCACTACATAAAGACTACTCTAAACCTCTGAAAACTATCTCACCAAAGCTTAATTTACTATAAATAGAAAAAGCTGATTAAATAATTAAGCGTTGTCTACAATACTAAATTCTTCTGACGCCCTCAATGAATTATAAAATATCAGAGCTAAACTCAATGGAGGGGAGTTGAACCTACGTACTCAATCTGATATCTCACTAATTTTTGGCCGTTATACTCGGTATTATATTAAGAAATAATATTAGCTTTGAGTTTTACGGTTTTAATTAAAAATTTTGTGTGTATTAAAAAAATAACACTATGTATTAGATATTATTTATGTGCATTATCTCTTGGTACATTATTACATTAAATCGATGCGATACAAAGTAAATTTTCTTTTGATATAGTTAATATTTATATAAAACTCTTATGATTATTTGGTCTTTCATTTATTTAAAAATTATCGTAGTTATACTGATGTGAATGTTATCATAGATCTTAAACTATAAATATAAATTTTTAGTGATGCAAGTCAG
>JABUQX010008776.1:0-5000 GCA_015478945.1 Trachelipus rathkii
CAAAAAAGTTACAACATCAACTTCTTGTGGGCGATTTCCAAGGTTAAGGCCAGGTATAGGAAAAGGCGCTATCTGCTGCTTCTCAATTTTATTACAAAATCATTCAACGTAAATGTTCAATACAATCAAATTTTCTTAGATATATTATTTCAGGTAATTGGTCTGCTATAAAAGGGTCCACTACTAGACGCAGAATACTAGGTGCCTAAAAATAAAAAAAAATTATAAATAAAAAATCAATGTGGGACAATTTAACATTTTAGTGGAAAAGATTTATAAGTTTTATGACATG
Source organism: Trachelipus rathkii (assembly GCA_015478945.1). Taxonomy (NCBI): domain Eukaryota; kingdom Metazoa; phylum Arthropoda; class Malacostraca; order Isopoda; family Trachelipodidae; genus Trachelipus; species Trachelipus rathkii. The sequence continues at coordinate 293 of JABUQX010008776.1, forward strand.
AAATAGGACACTGTTAAAGTATACAATAAAAATTAAAAGTTAAAATTTAGTGTCTTTTCTTGATGACGAAATTACATAAATTTCAAAAATAAAAATTTAACATTATTCATTCTAATAGATAAGTATTATAGCAATAAAATTTTAAGCTAATTTTTTTTCTTAAAAATTTTAGACAACATATGACGCTGTGAACTTTAAAATTAAAAAAAAAATCTCTACTAGGGTTGATACATTTAAACAAAATTTTCTCAAAGATATATGGCATAAAGTGTGTCACTTTAAATTTAAAAATAAGTGAAAATAAAAGTATCTTTTCCTTGATCAAAATTACATTAGGAAATAAATTTCAAATTAAAACAAAAATTTGAAGCCAAGTTACTATATAATAATTTACAAACAAAAAAAAATTTTAAGTTGAGATTTTTATTTGTGGTTGAAATGTAGGGTATGCTATGTCATTGTGGTAATGTAAATTCCGATAGCAAGTAAGATATTTAATCATTAAACAAGAGTGAGCGAGTGGCTTGATATAAATGATATAAAAAAAATAAATGGGAGGAAATAAGCGAAGTATTTTTCGGGTCACAAAGGGGGTTTAAAAGGGGTGCAACAAATAAAAAAAATATGGAACTATAACACTAAATAAACTATACGAGCGAAGTCCGAGATCGAGTGCAATAATAAATTTTTCCATTAGTATTATTATTATTATTATTGATATTATTTTCGCTGGCGCTATTATTATTATTATTATTATTATTATTATTATTATTATTATTATTATTATTATTATTATTATTATTATTATTATTATTATTATTTTTATTATTATTATTATTATTATTATTTTGAATATTATTATTATTATTATTAAGAGCCTCATCTCAAATATGTACATTTAAAAGTTTGAATACAAATGGGAAGGGATGGAGCTCGATAATACGATCGCAAAGGGGAAGATAATACATATGAATCTAGAAAAAAGATCGGGCATGAATTTATTCACTTTGAAAATAAAAAACGCTCGTGTGAGAGTTTATTTAAATTGCTGGGGAAAACACAAAAATGAAGAAAAATCTTTAAAAAAAATTAGGTTGGTTGACGTTGCCTAGTTCCTGTAGTAACGGAAAACTTATAAACCAAATCTCACTGTGTCTTTAAAACTTTAAAAATTCTAAAAAAATAAAAAGGGAATTTAAAAAAATCAAATATTCCAACGAGTATTTTTGTGGACGAAATTTCATAACACCAAAACTGTTAATCTAAAATATTTACGACCGAAATGTAAAAGTCGTGTGGAAGAATAAAAAGTATAAAAAAATCAAATATAGACTTACCAGAAAATCACTAAGAGGAAACCGATTTTATAAAAGAACTTATCGGTACCATCGCTTAAGAAATAATGATTTTTGGGAAATCTAAAGGAATTACTTTTGGGGTCGAGGAGGATGCGGGAGAGGTGGAGGGGAATTGGACTTCAGATTTTTGATATCAGAGTTTATAAAAATAAAAATAAGATAATCTAGAGCAAATAACAAAATTTAATAAAATGCGACTTTGAAAAGTGTGATAAACGATTTGAGCTTACGTGAGGAACAGAAAATAATATAGAAGAAGAAAATAGTGATATACAATTTATCTGAAAGTCTTCGGATTGAAGATAAACTGATAATGAAAAGGAGAAATAGATATCTCAAATTTTCCTTTTCATATAATCTTTAACAAATAAATTCATTGTTAAAGAGTTCCCCCTGCCAGTGAAAAGAAAAGGTAATTGAACTATGCAATTGTTGCAGGAGGGTTTGAAGAGGTGGGTTCTAATGAAGTATCCCACTGAGGATATAATGGTTTTAATTTCAACCTGGAAGTTTGAAAAGTTACAAAAATGTGGATGAACAGGTGAAGATTCAGGAAGTTACGAATCTTTTGAAATCAGACTTGTTTGGAAAGAACAATGGGAAGGGTATCTGAAGGTGCATTTGTCGGATACAAAAGTGCATCCTTGTGGGAGAAGGAAAATGTTACTCGTAATTAGTCTTTGTTGGCTTTTGGGACAGGAGATTGGAGCTACCACATTGGAAGGAAAGGAAAGTAAGGTTTGATTTCCGGCTTCTAGAGTATAGGGTGTTTTGTAAGGATAAGGATTATACCTGCAATGAATGGTGTTGTTTATTGCAAAATTTGGGAATAGAGTACAGGCGTTATAGATTTCCCTTGGTAACTGGATTGAGGAGAAACCAAACGTAAGGAAAAGTTAAAATTTGTTTATGTCATAGGGAGTCTCTTAGAAAAGAAATTTAGTTGAGAGGATGTGGGGATTATCTACGTGACTAAAAGACCAGAAAAGAAAAAATTTTTTTTAGGAAATTTCGTGAGAGTGTGATATTATAGGATCAAAAATGTAGAGTAGTACGAATAAGAAGTTAGTTGGAGAACATTAGAGAGTTTCGTTTGAGAAGGAATTTAATGCATAATGAGAGACTAGCTGCTAACAAATTTATCTGTGTACCGAGCTTACTGTAAGTGTTCAAGTTTAAGATGTAAGCAATAGCATTAATAATTTGTGTGCATTTTAATTCTTGATATATTAGGTTAATACTTTAAAAAAATATTTTTTTTTTTCTGTTAAAGTATAAGTATTTTGATATTTTGTTTTCTAATTTCAGGGAGAAGATTGTTAATATCAAGGGAAAGAAGATCCAATTTCTCAAACATTTTGTGTGTGAAGATAGGGGAGAAGAAAAGTTTTATGAGAAAAGGGTTGTATATTGGATTAATAAGCAAATAAAATTTGAAATTTTAGTGATCTTACCATTAATTTGTTATAAACTTTTTTAATATTCTTAAATGAAAATGTGTTTACAGTTTCATAATTTTACATGTTAGAAATGTTTTTCTAATATGTTTTGTTATTTATACATTGATGTAAATAAATGTAAAATAGCCGGCCCGTGGCACTTTAAAAAGAAAATTTTAACAATCTAAAAGTAGGTGTGAAGAGGTACAGATGTTCCTGTGTGAGGAAGGAAAAAGAGAAGGATAAATAGATGGTATAAATGAATCTGTGTGATGTGAGGTCGCGTTGATGTGATAGTTAGTTGTGTGGTGGAATGTATTTTGTTTCAGTGATATGTATGTTAAATAAGGAGGTATTTTTGTGGTTAATGTCCTTGTGTTGAGAGTGAAAGGTATTGAGAAATGCAATGATGTGGTTTTAAAAGGAGTGTGTTTACGTAAGATTTGTTAAGTGTGTTCAACATCATAATGTGAGTGTTCTTTTGAGTTTACACACATATGAAAATGAGGTGTGTATGGAAAGTTTCAGTTTTAACTTTGTGAAGAACGTTGACATGATCTAAGAGTGTGGAAGTTTCTGTAGTGAGAGAAATGTGAATGCAAATTTTTAGTGTAGAATGTGTGGAAAAGATATGATTAGTGAAGAGGATGGATGGAAAGTTTTGTTCTTTCGAGAAAAAGAAGGAAGAATCCGAATGCGAAATGCACATAGGTGCGGTTTAAGTATCAATTAGGAAGGGCGGAGAAGTGAGAAATTTGAGAAAAAAACTTGACAAGCGTGTCGTGTGAAAATATGCGGCATGATTTAGTATGTGAAATGGAGAATTAAGAAACAACTCGTGGAGAAGTAGGAGGAGGGGGATCAACATATGATCATTAAAGAAAACAGGTGGGGTGGGCGATCACCATAGAGAGCGTGAAAGTGGTTTCCTGAGAATGAGGTTATCATATCGGAAACGCATTATTAGGTAACGAAATAGGCTCAGATTTCAAAGAAAATTTCAAAGGAGGAGAAGACGTGAAAGCTTTAATGAATGTGGAGAAAGACTCAGTGTTATATGGAACCTTAAACGCTAAATCTTGAGCTTTAGTTCGTGAATGTGATAAACATTTAATGCGAGCTGGAGGAAAATAACGAGCATGCTGAAGAGTAGAAAGAGTTTTCACTCTAGCGGTGGGCAAAGGTAAGAAAGATTTAACCACTGGAGAACCACTAAAAGGTGAGGTAGCGCCAAGAACATGGCTAAAATCCCATCGAAAAGCGTTTGTGCTACTATCTATCTTATTGGGGAATAGAGCCTTGGTATGTGCTTTGCCATTTCCATTTTTTTCAATATTAACACTACCTAAATTTAAGTTCCCGCTATGGGCGTCCGCGTTGCCAATATCTAAATCATCTATATCAATGCGAACCTCAGTGTTGCCTACAGCGTGAGGAGGAGAGTCCCCTATAAGTTTCCCATTTAATAAATATTCCTGAGAACACATGCTACTTTCAGGACAAACCCTAGCTAATTTTGAACTGATATTTGCGATATCATTTCCAGTCTCAGTCATGCTAACCGTATTGTTAGGTATAAGAGAATTTTCTACCCCGTGAAAATCGTGCTTTAAATTAGTGTTAAAATCCCTATCGAAGCGTACATTATGAGCTAAAATATTAGTGTGTTTTGGAGTATTAACATTATATTCGTCATGCAAAAAGCTTTTAACCCCATTTGAATTTATATTATCAAGAGAAATAGGTTTAGCGCATGCATTAGAGCTATCTTTGACAAGTGTGTCAGCTGCTGAAACGTGATCATTGAGAGTCCCACTGGGGGGATGTATGGAAGGTGTGGGGGTGTCCCTGGATTTCTGGATTAAAGAAGGTTTTCTCCAGTTATTTACTAGATCTTCTCTATTAGCGAAA
>JABUQX010008776.1:20000-27500 GCA_015478945.1 Trachelipus rathkii
TTTCGTCTTGGAAAACTATAAAATCCACATTATTGAAGATGAGAATGTTTAGCATCGGTCAGAAAAGTTTAGTAAATGCTCTATATAACTTCTATAACGGATAATTAGCCGCTGTCGCCGCCGAGTGAAGTTTCATTGAGATAAACGTCAATCTGATTAAAACAAGTATAACAGGAAATTTGACTCTGTATACACTATCGTGAGTCATCACCGGATGGAGATCTGTCCCTATCAGAGCTTTGTCATTTTCGTTTTTTTTAAATTTACAAAACACAATGAATGGATCTAGATACTGATCTTGAAGGTGCCTGCCTGGAATATGAAACTCGAGAGGACATTGGTGCTGGTGATCGAAGTGAAGAGGGATTTGCTGAATGAAACTGGTTTTCGTTCGCTAAATCTGTGTAGGGCTCATAGAGGAAGAGATCCAATTCGGACTTGCAGCAGTCAGGGGTAGAAGGATGAAGGAAATACATCTTGCCCCTGTGAAGGGTTGAAGGTTGTAGTGAATAGGTTAGTGGTACACTTTCTGTATATACAGATAGCTGCATGGTGTCACATTTTAGATGAAGGATACAATAGTAATTAAATAGCAAATACATCAATGCATTTTGGCGTCAAATGTCTTTAAGACTTAGGCATTTTCTTCAGAGGTCTTTTAGCCTTTTTCGTCAGAGGTCTTTTAGCCTGCAATTTAACTTTAGACCTACCCTGGCCTGTCATTTTACGTCTTATTTTCCGCTTAACGTCATCCAGCATCTCGTCAGAAACATCAGCAATTCGTCTTTTAAATGATGCACGGGAGTTGTCGCCTGCCGCTATATCTTGTATAGTATGCAGATCTGTTCTTATAGCTTTTTTACCGAAATATTCACCACCTCTTCTCCATAATTTAGTGAAAAATCCTCCAAGGCCGTATCCCTTTTGTAACCTCGACCCTACGAATACTTTTTCTTTTCATGTTCATTACTATTTGTACCGGAGCTTCTTTCTTATACTATCTTTACACTGCAAGAGTGTATTAATGAATGAAGAAATATAGCGATTACACCCATTATATATCTTTCAGCTGCGTCTATTTCTTGAAGGATTTCCAGTAGCATATAGATGAGATTTTCAAAACTGGATAAAAAATACTACATCATGTTACAGTTAAAGCGAGTGTTTCTTTCTAATATGAACTTTATACAGTAGTGTTCCGCTCATGAATTAATAAGGTCTTCCTTCTGCATCCTTTATATGTACTCTTATAGAGCCGATTTGGGACCTGTTCAACGCAAGATAGTGAACATTGGGGAATGTTATAACTATGCTCTCTTTAGGAAAATACACTACTCTTAACAGAGGTGCTGTACTGTCCCCTACATATTGATGATCCACTATATCGGTGTAAACATACGCCATGCAGGGGTGAATAAGGGGTATACATGTATAATGTAATATCCTGTCTTGTACGTCGATTAGTTCCTCCCTAGTTACATGTTCGTTTTCTACTGAGTTTATAACCCTTTTTAACATAGTAGGGATATCATGTAGGATGTCTAACCATCCTTCATGCTCATGGACATGCTTTCGCTGCCATGACGATCTCCTGAAAAAAAAAACACATCGTTGTTTCTAAGGTTAATGCTAGCTGTCGATCTCACAGTGATTAATACTTCATCTTCAGAGGGTTGAATAGCTGTGCTGTAGATTAGGTCTCTACACATATTACTGGTCGCAAAAAGCGTATTTAAATAACTGAATATAGCAGGCACTGATTTAAAATAGGCTTTCCTCAGTACAAATCTTTCATAAAAGTATTCTTTTGTACCCATCGTAACGAGGTTCAGGTCACTTGTGTTTTTCACTTCTAATATAGTTTCAACACAGTCTACACTTCTGTAAACATTCATCCAGAAAGATTGTGGGGAACATTTTCCAAGTTGGTGTTAGATATCATTTCACACAGTCCTACTTCATACACATCTCTTTCAATCTCAACAGGACTCAATAACTTGGTTGTGAAATCAGAGAGTTTATTATCAGGATGTAGATTCATCGAAGCCGATGAAGGCAGAGTTAAAGAGAAGTTATCTGCACTCTCCATGATTACGATGAACACTGATTAATAATTCTTAATTTCACTTGCTTTTATATAGGAATTAAACTTATCAGGGTACCCCACCCATTTTACCAAATACTGTTTATTTCTCCCCTTACCTTTTGAACCTAATATCTTTTCAATTTTATATACATTGCTCAGCGGGCTAAACCATATTTTTTGTATTTCCTGTTTATAAAATCCTCCTTTTATCTTTTCACCATCTAAATCCTCCAAATAATATAATTATAAACCGTCAGCAGGGAAGTCCCGGATATTATGAACTTTGAAAACTTCTACTGACCATCCTGATTCATAGCCTTTCCTAAACCTTTGTGTCTCTCTGGAAACTCTTACATAATCACCCACGCCTACACCTGAATTATCTTTAACTTTTCTGCCCCTTTTTTGTTGTTGTTGTTGTTGTTGTTGTTGTTGTTGTTGTTGTTGTTGTTGTTGTTGTTGTTGTTGTTGTTGTTGTTGTTGTTGATGTTGTTGGGTCTCAGGCTTTAAGTTCAACATTTCTAAAGGGGTTACCTTTATAGTTCTATGAAACAAATTATTATAAGAATAAGTAAGGTCTTGTAATGTGTCAATGTACTTAAAAGTATTCATTCGGGTGAAGTATCTATGCATTTTTTCTTTAATAGTACGCTGTACTCTTTCAATTATAGCAGCTTTATTTACTAAGAATGTGTTGTAATACCCCATGTCATACTCTTTAACTAATTCTTGAAATTCTCGGCCCAGAAATTCGGAGCCTTTGTCCGTCCACAGCCTTCTAGGCCACCGTCTGCCAACCTCTATAACTTCTCTCAAAGCCTCAGTTACAGTAGCTGACTTTTTATCTTTTAATGGTTTTAACCATAAATATCTAGAATACACATAAATGATGAAAGTATGTACTGGTAGCCATCATTGTACGAACTATACTTAACCATTTCAGAAATGTCCAACTGCCACACACTATCGAGGAAGGGGGCTATGGTCTTCCCTGTGGGAAATTTACTACGAACAGGTTTATGCAGAGAGAAAGCTTCATCACCCTCTAAAAAGCTTTCAGTTCTTTTTTCTCAATGTCAGGAAACCTCGAGGCAAACCTTGTGAAACCACCATAACTATTAGGTTCCTTCACACAGTAATAATACTTATCAACCACCTCCTTTGCCTCCATGTTGGATACTAACATAAGTAAAAACATTAATATATATATATATATATATTATATATAATAGTATAGTATATTATGAATATATAATATATAAAAATTATATATATATATATATATAAATTATATAGGGTGTTGGAGTAGAGTTATTATTGAACATCTACTAGAAGGAGTTATAAAACGCTCTGTATAATGACATACTTTATTTACCCAAAATTACGAAGAAATAAACAGTTGTTTATATATATAGTATATTGTTATTGTTATAGGTTTGTTATATATATTTTATATTGGATAGGTATATAATTTATATATAATATATACTTATATAGATATATATATATATATATAGTATTATATATATAATATATAATATAAGATATATATATATAGTGTGTAGTAATATATATATATAGTATATAAATATAATATTCTTCTTCATCTACCTTTTTCTCCCTTTTTTTGCGTAACATGCATCGGAAAAGAAAAGCAGTAGAAGAATATGACAAAATTCGAAAAGAAAGCCCAGCCTTACCGCCCCCTCTGTACCATTATTAATAAGAACTCGTCGCAGTCAAAAAATCCATCCCTAGAGGCTTCAACGGGACGCAAGACGAATCCATCACTATTGTAAGATCGTCAATGTTTAAGGGTTCATCCTTGGCCAGGTGGGCCACAACCATACCCCCACAAAACCCCGCCATTCTCTCCTATTATGCATCTTTTATTCTCGCCTCTGCCAAACTCACATTTCTCTCCTTCAGACATTTCGTTTACCTGACTCAATCCACTTTTCTTTGGTCTCCCAGCTGGTCGGTTCCCAGCACACTCGCCACTATACATCCGCTTAATCAACCGACTATCATTCATCCTTTCAACATACTTTCATTTATTCTCTCATTTACCCCTTTCTTCACACCTCACAACTCTCTAATACGTTCATTCCTCCATTTTTCAATTCTTCTCACACCTAGCACGCCCTAAGATTGTCATCTGAGGCACATTGAACTTGAAATCTATACTTCTTATTCCAAGACCATAGTCTCACTACTATCAATAAACACAGGTAACAACATACCTTCATGTAAGACCCTAGCGCACTCAAGACTTAGTCCATTTACATTCACCAACGATTTAATTGCACCCAGCCCCTTCCTGCCAATTCACAACTTCCTACTATACTCTGCATCATCCGTTCCCTTTTTCATCCAACATAAACCCCTAAATATATATATATATTATATATATATATATAATATATATATATATATAATATATATATATATATATATATATATATTATATATATATATATATATATATATGATGAATGATAAAATAATAATAATAATAATAATAATAATAATAATAATAATAATAATAATAATAATAATAATAATAATAATAATAATAATAATAATAATAATAATAATAATAATAATATAATAATAATAATAATAATATAATAATAAACTAATAATAATAATATATTACAATAATAATAATAATAATAATAATAATAATAATAATCAATAATAATAATAATAATAATAATAATAATAATAATAATAATAATAATAATATAATAATAATAATAATAATAATAATAATAATAATAATAATAATAATAATAATAATAATAATAATAATACATGATTAAGAATTAACCCACTTAAGCTTAGGGTAGGGTGCTTTTCTTACTCTCCCTCTGGTTACACGTCTGAATTTATCTGAAGCATAAGACGAACCTGAAGGACTGAAATCGGGTCGGTAGCTCAAGAATATTATCCAAATCTGCTTGTCTGGGCGTATTCAAGATTAAAGTTCAGGGAAAATTAATAGTCTGAAGCTCCTGTTTGATACTCGGCCACCCTACTACAGCACCCTTCTTCCAGTCACGTGAGAGATCTGCTATCAAATCCACAATGTTTGATCCTTTAACTACTTCGTCATCAATAATGATTTGGCCTAATTGTTCTTTTAATATATTATATAACGCTATCCCTGATTTGCGAGCCTTATTCGGTAAGCTCTCCTCCAGGATATTTTTAAAATTATCTTCATTCTTCACTTCAGGTTTAACATCTGGTGGTAAATTTGAATCCTCGGCGTACGTCTTATTTATTGATGTACGTAAAAATAAGTCTTTGAGGTTTAATAATTTCTGCATGGCATCTTGATATAAGATACGTTTCTCGTGGATGTTAATGTCTGAATTTAAAATCCGATACACTTCTCTCGTAATTGTTTATCTTTTCAACTTTAGGATCGTGTAAACTGAAAGGTAGAGGTTGCTGGTGAGACTGTGTACCATTAAGGAGTTGTTGATCCTGTTGATAAAGTCTGAGGTTGTGAGATGGAGTTTGTAATGAGACTGGTAATGCATGAGATTGTGATTGCAGAGGCTGAGGTTGTGGATTCTGCACAGGCGAGGTAATACTACACTTCATTTTCTCATACTCATTATACGGAAGTACAGCCACCTTCTTCATTGCGCTGATTTCCAACTGGTAATCAGAGGAATAATGACTGAGAAAAGTAGAGGAAGGAATGCACCACCCCCTTCTGTAACAGTTTATTTTTACTTTTCTGAAGTCTGTTTAAAGGAACATTACCCTTTATAAGATTCAAACAGAGGTCGCATACACAATGGACGAATTTCTCATCCTCACAGATTAGTTTACGCTCTTCAGATTCCTTCACCTTTTTAAATCTTTTTATAAGAGGTAAATACTTTACAACTAAATTACTCATTATTCAGGAATGTACACAGTTTCTATCTCATGCGGCAGAATGTTGGTCCGGAGCAGAACTCTATGCGTGCTCCTAGGATGAAGTTCACACAGTAAGTAGCCGTAGGGAATTGATGTAACTTCTTTATATACTTTCAGGAACTCTTTTCTTGCCAGTGGGAACATCTGAGTACCTAATACATTAACCTGACTCACATCTCTTCTCTGTCCAAACAGAATTAGGTTCTGTGTATTTAAAGAAACAGTCCTCATATGCTTGCTTTGATGAAAAATGTTCTGTGTAATGAAAAATACAGAGATATTTAAATGATGCGAGTACACCGTAAACGTTTCAGCTATATCTTCGTTTAACTTGTGTAGCATATCATCCAACACTATAACTTTATGGCCTTGCACATTATTCAATGATTTAATATCATATATACCTTCATGGAATTCTATTACATCTTTATATATATTATCTTTATCTTTATATTTAGTATATATTTATACTTCTCTTGAAATACACTGTAACACCAGATTATTTTCACAGGGGTATGCTCAAAAATTTCAGCTTGCCTTAAGATGTTTAATAGCAGAAAGGTTTTCCCACAGCCTGTAGGTCCTGCCACCATGCATGTCGCTGGACTGTAGAACATGAATTTATTCACATCCATACTCCTAGAGTGCTCGAAGTACAATGTAACTTCTGAAGTTAGTGTGTGAGTATATATATCATATAATATATATATATAATATATATATATATAAACACTATATATATATATATATAATATATATATATATATATATATATATATTATATATTACTTATGGAACAATATTTTAAGGATAGTAAAACATCTTTCTCATTTTAATAACCTTTATACATAAATGAAATTATATTAAATAATTTTATACAGTATATATAGTATATATATTAAATATATATATATATATATATATATATATATATAACTATATATATATATATATATATCTTACATTATCATATATATATAATATAATATAAATATATATATCATATATATATATAATTATATATATATATAACTATATATATTATATATATATATATATAATATATACTATATATATATTATATAATATATATATATTATATATATATATATATAAATATATATCATATATATATATATTATTATATATATATATATATATATATATAATATTATTATATATATTATATATATATATTTATATATATTATATATACATATATTATATATATATAATATATAATTATATATATATATAACTATATATATATATATATATATAATATATATTATATATAACATACACCGCATAAACTTCATCCAGGATTTATGAGGACTTCAAATTAAAGCGCTCTAAATCTTTACAAATATGCCAGTCATTTATCGTTATTCACTAGGTAGTTTCGAGCCTCATCAAGACCATCCGATATCACATATGTGAAAAGTTCCCTCTCAGATATCATAGTATGTTTATAG
>JABUQX010008776.1:35000-44492 GCA_015478945.1 Trachelipus rathkii
ATAGCGTCAAGAAAGTGAACTGTGATAAGACTCATGGCTGGTGCAATTAAAGTAGTAGTAGTAGTAGCAGTAGTAGTAATAGCAGTAGCAGTAGGAGTGGTAACAGTAGCAGAAGGAGTAGTAGGAGTAGTAGTAGTAGTAGTAGGAGTAGTAGTAGTAGTAGTAGTAGTAGTAGTAGTAGTAGTAGTAGTAGTAGTAGTAGTAGTAGTAGTAGTAGTAGCCGTAGTAATAGCAGTAGTAGTAGCAGTAGTAGTAGTAGTAGTTTTAGTAGAAATAGCTTCATGTTGTTGGCCACTCAGTGAAGCTTCTCTCTCTCTCTCTCTATCTCTCTCTCTCTCTCTCTCTATCTATCTATTATATATATATATATATATATATATATATATATATGTACCGGACTCGTTACATTGTATAAAATTTATAAAGGATATATGTAAGCTTTGTACGATTTCTGGTGCACAACTGTTAGAAAAGCTTGTAAGAACAAGTCCTGTTCAAATAACTGTTTTTTTCTTTTTTATTTTGTATTGCTCATCACCGAGGTGCCGCTGTAACCAACGGCATGCCATGGAGATAGAGCCAGTTAGAAAATAGACCCGGGCGAGCTAACAGCTTTGCTCTCTCTCGGGATAATAATTTGTAAAGTTATCAAAGACACATTTAAAGAATAATTGATATTGTAGGAATAAATATTTCTTTTTGAACAATAGTTAAAACACTTAATTTGTGTTCTTAGTAAATAGTCATTAGACATATTAACTAAAGAAATAAATAAGGAACGTTTTACTATTCCTAACCGATTCATTATTTCCCTATACGAAACGTGAGCTTAATAGGGCCAATAATAATTATAAAAATCAGTCTTTGTAAATATAATATATATATATATATTATATATATATATATATATATAGTATATTATATATATATATATATATATATATATATATTTTTATATATATATTATATTTATATATATATTACTTATATATATATATATATATATATATATATATTATATCATATATATAATATATATATATTAAATTTAATTTATATTTTTATTTTTTATTAAAACATTTATATATATATATATATATATACTATAATATATATTATATATTATATATATATATATATAATAATATATATATATTTTATATATATATTATTTATAATAAATAATAATAAATAATAATAATAATAATAATAATAATCATTAATCCTTCGTTTTTGCTTCCTGATCTACATAAATTTAGTGAATTATTATCTTTATTCTAAGTGAAATTCAATATTTCCTCAATTGTAAGTATTTATTATAAATATGATTTACACTTAGTAAAAATAAAACACTTTTAAAACAAATCAGATAACTTGTGCACCACTTAACAGCTAAAATGACTATGATTTTAAAATGAGTTGGGGTCTAAAAGATAATAAAACACACCTGCTCAAATACAAGTTTTAAAGAACAAAGTTAATTTTCATCCCAATCACAGTAACGGCTCAGGATTATGAAAAAACAATGTTTTTAACATACTTAAACCAAAATACGATCAATAATTCTTTGACCCAACTCACATACGAGGTCATATACGAGATTAAGGGATTAATACTCCGACCAATCACAATTAAGGAAAACATTTCCTTCTTACCTGCTTACAGCCTTACGATCAGCATGTTTGAGTTTTGAAATATATTTATAAATATAATCAACATGATTCTTGTCTAATTACGGATTTACCATTTTGACACTGGGTATTAGGCTTTAATTTAGCTCCGATCAAAAGTTATCTTAAATTTAGGCCTAAATTTAGGCTAAGCCTTTTGCGCCACATTTTACAGAAAAAGGTCAGTTTGAAATATAATTTGACTGGAATTAGGCCTAAATCGACCCGGGGTACAAAAGGCTTATCCTAAATTTAGGCCTAAAGTGTTATTTCAACACATTTTACAGAGAGAGGTCAGTTTCGAATCTGTAACGAGTGCGGGTTGTTGTGTTTTCTCGTGATGGACTGTTTTCAATGTACATAGATAATAATAATAAATAATATAAAGAAAATCCGAATTATTTAAAAAACTTTGAAATTATTTTTGATTAACATTTAACGTATAATATAGATGTAACTGAATAATTGTTTTTTTTTTTAATACAAAGCTATTGCGAATTAATAACATGCATGTTATGTCAGAGAAGAACTTATTTTTGTTATTTTCTATACTTATTACATGACTTAAAGATCGATGTAAAGCAGTAAGTCATAGAACAAAACGTGGCTTTAGCTTGGTGTAAGCAGGGCTGCTAGGGGCATGCCTTATTGATTTACTGATTTATTGCTTTAAGGTACGTAAAATATATGTTTTTAATAAAATTTCATAAAATTTTAGTAAAAATTATTTTAAAACTTGATAGTTATAAAATTTAAAGTATTAGCCAGTTATAATAATTCTTTGTTCAAAGATAATGATTCGATTTATTATAGAAGTTTTAGAAACTTTTGAATAATTTTAGTTATAATTGCATGAGTAATATAAATGTACGTGTTTATTTAAAACATAAAATGTTTTAATAAATTATGTTCATACAAAAGAACTTATTTGATATGTTTAAACAGGGCGGGTGTGTGTGTGTGTGCGTATGTGTAAGTGTGTGTGTGTGTGTGTGTGTGTGTGTGTGTGTGTGTGTGTGGTGTGTTAAATAATAATACCATAGGATGAAGTAACCTAGCCATAAGTATACTACATAAAAAAAAAATAAAAATAAAAAAAAAAAAAAAAAAAAAAAAAAAAAAAAAAATAATAATAAAAATAATAAAAATAAAAATAAAATAATAAAATAATAATAAAAATAAAAATAATAAAAACATAATGTTAATAAATATATGAGTTAAAGCAGTAAAGCATATGAGTTAAAGCAGTAAAGCAATAAAGCATATGAGTTAAAGCAGTAAAACATAGGAGTTAAAGCAGTAAAACACGAGTTAAAGCAGTAAAGCAGTAAAACAAAAGCATACTAATCCCTTTGTTGCTAGGTAACACCTCTATTGATTTACTGATTTACTGCTTTAAGGTATGTAATGTTGATCAAATAGTATGAGTTTAAAGCGTAAAACAATATGAGTTAAAGCATGTAAACACACGAGTTAAGCAGTAAACATATGATTAAGCAGTAAAACAATGAGTTAAGCAGTAAAAATGAGTTAAGCAGTAAAGCCAGTAAAACAAAAGCATATAATCCTTCTGTTGCTAGGTAAACACTATATTGATTTACTGATTTACTGCTTTAAGGTATGTAATGTTAATAAATATATGAGTTAAAGCAGTAAAACAAAAACATACTAAGCCCTTTGTTGCTAGGTAACACCTCTATTGGTTTACTGATTTACTGCTTTAAGGTATGCAATGTTAATAAATATATGAGTTAAAGCAGTAAAACATATGAGTTAAAGCAGTAAAACATGAGTTAAAGCAGTAAAGCAGTAAAACAAAAGCATACTAATCCCTTGTTGCTTAGGTACACCCTATTGATTTACTGATTTACTGCATTTAAGGTATGTAAAAATGTATATGTTTTTAATAAAATTTCGTACAATTGTAGTAAAATAAAATGATTATATATCAGGCACTTCTGGCTTTTTCTTCTTACATACATTTTTAAAAATTTATAAATTAAAAAGTATTAAGTAAAAAATATAAAAAAAAATAATGTTAATAAATATATGTGTTAAATAATAATAATAGGTCTGTAATGAGTTACAGTTTTTAGGCTTTCGCGAAAATGTTTTAATTAAAAATCGTTTTAAGTATGAATAAACAATGATGATCATAGTATATTATTTTTTCATTCGCTGCGGGAATATTGCGCTGCGGGCGCACGCGGGGGCGGTTACGCCGCCTGCGGGCGCCTGCGGGCGCACGCGGGGGCGGGGGACGCGGCGGGTCGCACCTGCGGGTGCGGGGTTACCATCCTTTGTGCGGAAGGCACATGCTGCGCCCTGGTGTTCCAATTATGACCTAGGGGAAGACATCAATATTAGCTCTGTTCTATGATGTAGGGTAGAAAAGGTTAGAAAAGGGTTAGAAATGGCATCAATGCTGCTGCAATCATCCATCAAAAGTTGGAGGCATCATGCTGAGGCATCAATGCTGAGGCATCAAAGTTGAGGCATCAAAATATCGAGTGTGTGAGTGTAGTGTAAGTCTATCTGTTGTGTGTGAGTGTAAGTGTATATGGGCTAGTGTAAGTGTCTATGGGCGAGTGTAAGTGCTTATAAGTGTCATAAGTGTGGTATGTATGTAAGTGTAAGTGCCTATGGTGAGTGTAAGTGTGTAAATAAGTGCCTATGGCTCCAAGTGTAGATGGGTGGGTGTTGTGGTGTAAGCGTAAGTGTAAGTGTGTATCTGTGAGTGAGTGTGTGTGTAAGCGTAAGTGAGAGTGTATCTGGGTGTGAGTGTAAGTGTATGTATCTAGGCATGGTGTGTGTGTGTGTAGTAATATATATATATATATATATATATATATATATATATATATATATATATATATATATATATATATATATAGGCTATAAGTGGTAGAAAAATAATTCATAGTAGGAAGCATCCTATCAACTTGTAATATACACAATCGATTCCTCATACCTAAAACCTAGGGGTAGACACCCAAATTAGGGCTATTCTAGGCTGGGTTTGAGGCTTAGAAAGCTTGAAAAAAGTGCACTCAGTTGGCACTATGTTGCACTCACATTGGCACTCATTGGCTTTCACTTGGCACTCATTTTCACTCATTGGCACTCACCTGGCACTCACCTGGCACTCATCTAATACTCATAGAACACTAATAGAACCTCACCAAGATACTCCTTACGGTGATTGGGAACCATTCAAAATGTACTGAATCATCAAAATGTACTGAACCTGTAAGTATTTTAGAGTTCATCAAAGAATGAACCGAAAAAGATGACGTCATCAAAGATGATTCATCAAAGTGAGCCTTCAAAGATGAACGATCAAGATAGGCAACCATCAAAGATGTACCATCAAGATTAGGTGCCATCAAAGTTGAGCCATAAACAGTTGAGCCATCAAAGTTTTTGAGCATAAAGTTGAGCATCAAAGTTAAGACATCAGTGGTGTATAAGTGTATGTAGTGTAAGTGTCTATGGGTGAGTGTAAGTGTCTATGTGAATGTGTGTTAAGTGTCAAGTTTGGTGTGTGTGTGTGTGTGTAAGTGCGTATAAGTGTCATAGTGTGTTTGTCTGAGTGTGTGTGGGTGTATGTGAGTGGGTAGTGAAAGTGTCTATGGTGAGTGTAAGTGGTCTATGGGTAAGTGTACAGTGACCTATGGGTGAGTGTATAGTGTCCTATGTGTGAGTGTTAATGTCCTATAGGTGTAAGTGCGTATAAGTGTCATAGTGAATGGTGTATAGTTCCATAGTGTATGTGTGTAATAAAGTGCCATAGTAGTAATGTGTGTATAAGGGACTAGTGGTGTAATAGGTGCATAGTGTAAGTGTCTATGGTGTGTGTGTGTGGTGTAGGGGTGAGTGTAAGTGTCTAATGGGGTGGGTGTATGTGTGTTAAGTAGCCTAGCGGTTGTTCGTGTGTGTGTGTGTATAAGTAGCCTAGCATGTGTTTGTGTGTGGGTGTATAAGTAGCCTAGCATGTGTGTGTGGTGTGTGTGTGTGTGCGCCCGCGTGTGTAGATGTTACAGAACCAAACAGGTAGATACCTACATGACTCATGTTAGCACAGATACCTACCAAAGGCAAGGTGCAGGTACTGAGGAGTTTCAATTTATGACCATTAACTCCCTTCCAAATTGACGCTTTAAGATGGTCAATTTTCAGCCTTGATACCGTATCAAGCGCGAAATTCAAACCAAAACGAAATATCAAGGCAAAACATCAAAAATGGGGATAACCCCTAAGAGGGGGGCCAAAAATAGGGGACCTACGTCGACGACGGATGCTTCGCATCCGTCTAGCGCGACCCTTCTTCGAAGGGGCGTCAAAAATCAAGGCCAAAAGGTCAAGGCCCAAAAAAGGTCAAGGCAAAAAGGTCAAGGTCAAAAAAGGTCAAGGGCAGGTAAAAATCGGGTGGTACAAAAATGGACCGGGGTGCAATATCCCCTCCCTACTACTACACTCAACAACCTCCTGTGGGAAACCATTCCAACCCTATTACTGAAAGAATGCTTTCTTATATCAATTTGGCATGCTTTCTTTCTAATTTTCTTTACGATGTATATTTTGCTCTACTATGCAAGAATTTTATTGTCTCTGCATTATCATAGATGTAAATATTTTGTAAGACTTGTATCATGTCCCCTCTCAGACATCGCCATACTACACGAAAACATCCTAACTCCTCAGCCTCGCCTCATACGCTCTCACCTCAAACCCAGAAATCAATCCTTGTTTTGCTCTACGTTGCACTCTCTTTAGCATCTCTAAGTCTTTCTTTAAATAAGAGGCCCAAACTTGTGAACAATACTCTAATACTGGCCTAACATAGCTATTATAAAGTTTACTTACAACTTCCTTGCTCTGTAAACAACATTGCGATTTATTATGCCCAGCACCTTATTAGCTTTTTCAGAACATTAGATCATTAGAAATTTAGAGACAGTAAGAAGCCACATGGACTTATCGAGACTGTCCCAGTCAACCAAATAACCAAACATGCTAATGCAAATCCACAAAGCACCCTAGGGTTGGTCAAGTTGCTGGAGCTAAAATCCACCAATTTGGTTTATTAATTATTGTTGGTTGACTGGGACAGTCAAGGTAGGCCCATGTGGCTTCTTAATTTATAATTGTTATTCATTAATTACATTAATTATTATTAAAAAATATTCTTAATTCTTAATTTTTATGGGTTGACTGGGACATTCTAAAGGGGCCACTGCGCTTCTTAATTATTAATTTTTATTGGTCGACTGGGACAGTCTATAAAGGACCATGCGGCTTCTTAAGTATTATTCTTATTTATTATGAGTTGACTGGGACATTCTAGAGGGGTCAATGCGGCTTCTTCCTATTATTCTTAATTATTAACTATTATTGGTTGACTGGGCCAGTCTAGATAGGCCCATGCGGCTTTTTAAGGATTATTCTTATTTATTATTTATTATGGGTTGACTGGGACATTGTAGAGGGGGGGATTGAGGCTTCTTAATTATTAATTTTTATTGGTTGACTGGGACGTCTTAAATAGGACCATGGTGGCCTTTCTTAAGTATTATCCTTGTTTATTATGGTTTGACTGGGACATTCTAGAGGGGTTAATGCGGCTTCTTAAATTAATTATTATTCTTAATTCTTAATTATTATGGGTTGACTGGGACAGTCTAGATAGGCCCATGCGGCTTCTGAATTATTATTCTTATTTTTTAATTATTATGGAATGAATGGGACATTCTAGAGGGGCCAATGCGTTTTTTAATAATTCTTCTTAATTATTAGAGCATTATTATAACATTAGAAATAAAAAGACAGTAAGAATAACAGTAGAACATTAGAAATATGTACACAGTAAGAAGCCACGTGGGCCTATCGAGACTGTCACAGTCAACCTGCTAACCACATATGCTCATGCAAATCCTCAAAGCACCCTAGGGCTTGTCAAATTGCTGTAACTAAAAATCCACCAATTTGGCTTAGTAAAAAAAAAATGATATATATGATTCCCAAACCATCCACATACCTTAAAAGCTAAGTTATGGTCACACATGCAGTCTACCATTATTAACTACTGCAACTAAAAACCTTTCAATTTGGCTTCGTCTAAATATACTATATGTTACCCAACCCATCCATATACCTATCCAATCCTTTCTTAAATCTTGCAATCGAGTCATACTCAACAACCTCCTAGGGAAACCATTCCAAAATTTAACAAACCTATTACTGAAGGAATGCTTTCTTATATCAAGATGTCATGCTTTCTTCTAAAATTTCTTATTATGCTCCCTGGTCTCCCGTCTATGGCCTACTATGAAGAATTTATTGATCTCTGTATTATCAATAGATGTAAATATTTTGTAGACTTGTGTCATGTCTCCTCTGAGAAATCGCCTTTCTACAGAAAACATTCCTAACTCCCTCAGCCTCTCCTCATAGCCTCTTTACCCTCCAAGCCAGATAATCATCCTTGTTGCCTAGCCGGTTGCACTCTCTCTAGCATCTCCAAGTCTTTCTTTAAATAAGGGGCCCAAACTTGTGCACAATACTCTAATGCTGGCCTAACATAGCTATTATAAAGTTTACTTATAACTTCCTTGCTATTGTAAATAGCATTTCGATTTATTATGCCAGCTATTCTTATTAGCTTTTTTAGAACATTAGATCATTAGAAATGTAGAGACAGTAAGAAGCCACAAGGGCCTATCGAGACTGTCCCAGTCAGGGCTGCTGAGCCGGCAAATTTTTTTCCGGCTCCGACTCCGGCTCCGGCTCCGGCTCCATCATTTTAAAATTACCCGGCTTCAACTCCGGCTCCGACTCCAGCTCCAACTCCGGCTCCAGCATTTTAAAAAAACAAATTACGGGCTCTGACTCCGGCTCCGGCTCCGGCTCCGGCATTTTAAGATTGTTCGGGTCCGGCTCCGGCTCCGACTTCGTGTTATAATTCCCTTCTCCTTTCAGTTTGAATCATTATTCATGTTTACAAAATTTTTGATGGCATGATGAAATTAAATGTGTGTTAATGACGTCTTTTTTAACTTAGAATTAAAAACAGAAAATATTTCATAGAAAATAAGAATTTTAAGAAATTCCGAATAAGAATAATTAACTTTCTTCCTAAATTATAATATAATTCCTCTTTGAACCGATGAACTGCCTGTCACATTACGTAATACATAATTTTAATTAATTTTTTTTTCTAAAATCCTTAAAAATTATATTTCAGTTACATCCTAAAGTTTAAAATAATTCCTCATTGAACTATGAGCTGCCTGAATATATGTATATTATATTATATTAGATTATATTATATTATATATTTATATATATATATATATCTATAATATATATATATATAATAATATATATATAATATATATATATATATAATATAATATATATATATATTATATATATATATATATATTATTTATATATTATTATATACTATATATATATATATATATTTTACTATATAATTCACTTTCTTCTAAATTTTTAAAATACTTCTCTTTGAACAGGCCTGACCAAAATGTAATATAAATTTTATTCAAAACAATTGTTCTTAAATAAAACTTCCATCAATTAAAATCCTCTTTAAATCCTTTGATGCGAGTGCGTGATTTCGCTTTATAAATAATTTTTTGTTTGTTTTTTTAATATCTCATTAGAACCTCTACATCCGCGCGTTTTTTTTTTTTTTTTTTTTTTGTTTTTTTTTTGATTGCCCTATGCCAAAAATAGGATGATGCGCCCATGCGTCATCTCACGGAGTTAAGATGTCGTAACAACAAACTGCAATTTT
>JABUQX010008777.1:0-5000 GCA_015478945.1 Trachelipus rathkii
ACTTTGCCGCTTTGAGTTTGTCCGGTGCAAGACGTCGGGCGTGAGAGAATGGAGGTCTGCCGTAAGTTTCAATGTGATGAACGACATTGTGTTTCACTGGAGGAAACTTGGAGACTGGAGAAAGAAGTTCAGGAAAATCGGTAATTAATAATGATTCAAAAATATTATTGGATGGAGAAAGATGTATGCCACTGATGGATGCAGATGCACGGATACAAGCGGATGAGAAGTGTGTTTCAAAATCAATGATGCGGCTGTGATTCATGTCAACAAGAAGGTTGAAGTGTGACAGAAAGTCGGCACCTATTATTGGTAAAGTGACGTCGGCTATCGTGAAGTCCCATATAAAGTCACGACGGAACGAGAGTGTTAAATGGAGTCGTTTAGTACCATAAGTGTTGATGGTAGTACCGTTGGCGGCGCGTAAAAGGCCCGATGCTTCTGGAGCAAGAGTTTTCTGGAGGATGGAACGTGGTACTGCTGAAATTGAGCTCCCACTATCTACGAGATAAGATAGTTTGGTGGAGGGATCGTAAACACAAAGTAGGTTTGACGCTTTTGAGACCACCCCGAGCGTATTTACGGAGTGGTGTTGGAGTTTAAATTCTCGAAAGCACAAGGCTTAAGACAGGACCGTGTTTGGTCTCCAAAACGTTGATGGTTTCTACAAATACCTTGCTGGTTATGTGTCGGAAACTGAACTAGGGCCTGAGAAGTAACTGGAGAAGGAGCGAACTGACGTGAGGGAGTAGGTGAGCGACGATATGAACGTCGTTGCTGAGTTGGAGAGCGAGAAATATGACCATAATTGTGAGCAGGAGCAGATGCAGAATAAGTGTTTGAAGCATTGGGGGGAGGCTGGGGATATGAAGGAGGTTGTGAATAAGGATGATGAGAGGATTGAGGATACTGTTGAGGTTGAGGATAAGGATGTTGTTGTTGAGGATAAGGATGTTGTTGTACTACAGGAAAGAGAGGAGGAACGTAAGGAGGAGGAACAGTGGAACGCGTTTCCAGTGTGCGAATTCTGTTAGTTAAATCCATGATAGTGTTCTGTAACACTTGAAGTTGTGACATGATGTAAGCATTTTCAGTGGGCGGAGGTAAGCGAATTGCGTTAACTGACTCACTCACATGCGAAAGAGACGCTGGTGTTAGGTTAGCATTGCTGGTGGAATCCGAGATATGCGAAATTTGGGAAGGTACGTCTGCGGTCGTAAGTGGTTTCGCTTTGCAAACTCTGTCGGCGTAGGTGGCAAGTTCTTGCAGTGAACAATTGGGATCAACAGTTGCTAAGCGCAGTTGCATCTCTGTAGGAAGTTTCTGTAGGAAGAGATGACGCACAATATGTATGCAGTTACCCACTGGAGGGCCATCGAGCAGATTTAGCATGTCAGATAAAAGAACTGACGGTAATCGATCGCCGAGAGAACCACCAGTCAAAAGTTTTTTTACTTTTTCGGCATCTGTTTCTCCGAGACGGGTTAAGAGTTCTGACTTAAGTTGTGTATAGGGCTGATTGTGGGAATGCAATGAAGGTAAAATGTCCTTCAGGCGCTGCAAAACGGGGACAGGTAATATATTTAAGAGTGCCCTAAAGCGGGCAATTTCATTAGTGGACTCGAGCTGAAGTTCGAGTAATGTAAAAGTTAAATCTAAGTCGTTATTCACAAATTTGCTTGTATAAGCGTTAGGTGTTTCCCTGTCTGGAGCAGGTGGTTGCGATACTACATTGATGTTGTCGGTGATAGCAGTATCAGGAGGTGACATATTTTATGAATATTGATATAATGCAAGATTGTAAAAAAATATTTTGAAAAAAAAATTACGAAATAAAATATGCTAAAGATGCGATTTGCATGCGCTAAATATGAGGAAAATAGTGGTCAGGGACCAAATAACGCAATAAATATTACAAATAAGTATACAAAGGATGATAAAAATATATGTGGGGCCTCTTTTACGGGCCAAAATAATGTAAAAATAAGTAGTTAAAAATGCAAAATCGACAGGAAATTGTCCTGTTATTATATCGTAAAAATGATTATTGTAATTATATAAAAATAAAATGCGTCTGCTTCAGGATGGTAGATGCGTAAGGATCCTTCTGAGAGACGAGAGAAAGTAGGTAGGCTGGGATTTGACGACAGCACTCCAGGTCATCAATTGTCGGGTTCGACTTATGCAGGTATTTGGGGTAGAAAAGCAACGTTCTGGGTCAGAATCTGTATTAACATAATAATACATATAAATAATATATATTGAAACAATTAATAATAATAACAATAATAATAATAATAATAACAATAATAATAATAATAACAATAAGTACAATAATAACAATGAATATGATTATAATATGAAAATGTAAATGTTACGCATATAATCCATTCTCTATTACTAATTTATATTTTCTATTAAGGGGAAACTATTATAAAATATTAAGAAATTTCTGCATAGATTCATTTATATAAACCAATAAAATATTAAAAAAGTTACTTAAATCTAAATAAACATATTACATATTAAAGATTATAAAGCACTGAACGTTTTTTATTAAATATCGAAATGCACTGGAACACGAAATAAAATATTAGCACGAAGTCAAAAATGGTATAATTGAACTAGGTCTAGAAAATGATGCACAATGGCTTACCCAATTTACAATCGAGAAAATGCGTTTTGTAGAAGAATTTTACAGCAACAAGTAAATCCAAAATAAACAGCGTTGAATAAGTAATCACTTTGGAAATGTGTTGGCACAATATTTTCGGTAAACAAAACGTATTTCATAAATATAGGAAGCGAAGTTCAAATTGCTTGCGATCAGAAAATGGCGGAATCGCTGAAGTGAAATGATAACAAGATTTTGATCACGTGTGAGGTTGCGCAATATTCAAATGAAAGAAAAAGAAAACGAAAGGTGACATGGCTCCCCGACGAACAATGGATATATTATATATATATATATATATTATATTATATATCATATATATATTATATAATAAATAATAAAGTTTATATATAGTATATATATATATTTTAATTTTTTTACTTACAAAGAATATATATATATATATATATATATTATAAATATATATTATATATATATATATATATATATTAATATAATAATATACTATATATATATATATATAACCCATTTTGATTATGGTATGTCATGACATTCGTGCCTAATGGTTTCGCTTTTTCTGTTTCTGCGTTCATATCCCACCATCCTCCAGACTCTTAGAGAACCATCTTTTATCCACAATATCATATACACATAGTTATATACACCCCTCTTCTAGACAACTCTTACAGACATCGCCTATCCCTTAATATTCCCATATGAGTGGGGGGAGAAAAAAAATGCCGAGATCGTATTTTGTCCTGCGTGTCGTAGCGGCAACTAAGTGGATGGTGCTTAGTTGGGTTGGCTGTCCACTACCACTTTTCTTTAACTTATTGATAATGCATGCCTCGGAGAAGGTCGTGATCGCCGTAAACGGCCTTCTATCTTTCGGCGAAAATGTATGAATCGTATGGATACATGGAATGTCAGAGGAATAAATGTTGAGGAGAAGAGGAGAGAGGTGATGGATGTATTTAGAAAGGGCAAATTTGATTTGCTAGCTGTGAAAGAAACAAAGATGGAAGGAAAAGGTGAAAATGGAGTGGTGTGTGTGAAATGTGTGTTTGTGTTGGTGTGGAAAGGAATGAGAGGGGGATAGAAAGATTTGCAATTCTGATGAGTGACTTGTGGTAGAGAGCTATGGTAGATTTTATGTGTGTGAGTGCTAGAATTCTAAAGGTTAAACTTAAGTTTGAATAGTTAAAAAGTATGTGTGGGTTGCGACATATGGGTCCATCTGAGGGTAATGCTGAAGAGTGCGATTTTCTGGGATACATGCTGAATGATGTTTTGGACGGGATGAGTAGGATTTAGTTCATTTGCCACATATCTGCCCACCTAAGGATTTTTTTTACAGTTGTCACACCACTCACAGTCAAAGCCCTATTCAGAGGGGGTGTAGTACGCTCAAAAATTCACCTGTCACTGCAAATTACGCAGATGAGCAAGACGCAGGCTTTAAAGTGAGGGAGATAATTCAGCAGGACATACAGAAGATGGATGAGAATTCCACAGAACAGAGGTGGAGGGAAAGAAGGAAGGGCCACAGCGAACTAGCCTGGAGTTACCAATATCAACACAGATACAGCACTCCTTGTGCTACGAGGGCGTCGTAAAGGTGGGTGGTACGCAAATGAAATAAGTTTCCTTGCGAAGCACTTGCCGGCTGAGCATGCTATAGAATAGAGATAAAGCCCAACAGAACAGTTTATAAGCCTTTTGGCCTTTGACTCGACCCTATCCAAAAGCCGGGTGAAACCAGAGCCCCCTCCCCCCCAGATATGAGAACAGTACTCCATACAAGAGTGGATGAGACCCTTGTCTAGCTTTAGCAAATGAGAAGAGAAAAAAAAATATCGCCGTCTAAACAGAACTCCCAGTTTCTTTGAGGCCACCCTAGCAACCGTTGTGACATGAGGTTTCCAAGACATTTTTTTGTTTATGTTAAGGCCAAGGATGTTTATATTGTCAACAGGAGAGACGAGAGAACCGTCGAAAGAGATAGGAAAGTTTATATGCGTTTTAGAGAAGGAGATTTGCAGAAGTTGGATTTTTAAAGAATTGAATTTCACAAGGTTGAGACGACCCCATCCGGAAATTCTATCCAGATCAGCGAGAATAGAATAGGAAAGATTATGACGAGAGGCAATTCTAGAAGTAAAAGAGAAAGCAGAACTGAAATGAGTTGAAGAATGAAGGGTCGAGTCATCGGTATAGGAGTGGATAGAGTTAGATGTGCAGGTGAGAAGATCATTAATGAAAAATAGGAATAAAGTAGGAGATAAGACAGAACCTTGAGGAACACCACTATTGACAGAAAAAGAAGAGGAAGTCGCCCCGTCAACAACCGCCGATATTTAGAGAT
>JABUQX010008777.1:10000-15000 GCA_015478945.1 Trachelipus rathkii
CAGTAATTTCCATCTATACCTGCAGATTTAGCATTCTTCAACTTTCTCTCACTCTACCCATTTCCTCTTCTTTGGTAATAACCTCATTCCCCAAATCCTATCCTTCTTTTGCACCATCAAACGCGACACACACAGTCCATCACCTCTTCCCTTACTGCCAATATTATCAGATTTTCGAAGTGTTACTTCCACACACTCCGCTCACATCCATTTCATCAGTTCAAAAAACACCATCCTATTATTATTCTGAGCGGTTCCCCTTAATCTAGATTTTAACTTTCGCGCTTCCTTCCAGAAGAGCTTCCTATTCCCTTGTTGTCCCCATTCATCCTCCTTCCAACTGTTCATTTACCTCTTTCTTTTCTCCCTATGTACGCATTCTTTTAGCAATTTCTTTTTTTCTCGCTTATATAATCCAAGCTCTTTCTTTGAAACTTCATCATTTGCTTTAGTACATTTCAACCACGCTTTTTTTTAACTTTTAACCGCTTGCATCACCTCTCATTCCACCACTCACTGTTCGCATTCTTACTTCCTACTTTAGCACATCCCACATACTCTTTGCAGCTGCTTAACAATTGCTTTCCAGATTTATTTCGTTCAGCTTGTTCACATTCACTGATTTACTTGCGAGCGTTCTTACATACTTATCCTTAATACCTTGTTCACCTAAACTTCTCACTCCTAATTTTACCCTCTTCCTTCGTTAATCAACCTTCTCTCCATCCAAAGTCCCCCACTAACTAATTTTACCATAGAACACATAATGATAGATAATCCCATTCTAAACAGCCTCACTGATTTAACATCAACACACTTCAACATCTACTTCTTCACCAATACACAAATCATCATACTTTTCACTTCGATACCATCTCTACCTACACCAACTCTAGTATACTTATGGATACTCTTGTGTTTAAAGAAAGTAATACTTACACACATACCTCTCTCCTCACAGAAATCAATCACCTTTCCTACCATTCTCATTTTCTCCTGAAACCCCAAAACCACCTGTTATACCATCCTTTTTTTGATCATATATATATATATATATATATATATATATATATATATATATATATATATATATATATATATATATATATATATATATATATATATATATATATATATATATATATATATATAATATATATATATATATATATATATAGATATATATACTGTATATATAAAATCCGTATTAATAGTCAATATTTAGGCCTAGAAGGGGTATTGGTAATACTGTATAATTTAAAACATCTTTAATATACATAAAAAGAGGTAATTTAAAAAAAAAAAAAAAAAAAAACATTTTGTTTTAAAAAAAACCGTTTTTTTTTTTGCAAAAAAAAAACAAATAAAAAAAAACCGTTTTTTTCACAACCCTATGTATACCTAACAAAACTTATCATAACCTAACTTGAGGGCCTGAAATGAGACCTAACCTGGATCGATCAATATTGAAAAGTATATAGGGGTTTTGACAACTTTGAGAGGCTGTAACTTTTTTCCTAAAAAGAGCGACGATTTTTGTTTTCACTATTGTTCATTATTATTATTTTTAGAGTATATCCTGTTATTTTTATAAAAATCGGGGATGACAACCCTCTGGGTAACAATTATCAAGATTTGTTAAGTATACATAGATTTTCTGTGTATACCTAGCAAAACATATCATAACTTAAACTTACTACTGAACATTCTTTTAAACATTTGTCACATCTCTTTTCTTGCAAAACTAAGTACAAATGTAAAAAAGCTAGCAAACTCGAATCATTTTGGCATATATATATCACTCACTTGTACAGTAAACATGTCCGGCAACTATAAACTTTCTAACGATGGTGAAACAGATTTTGTTTATATTTGTATCTTAAGGTATTTATTACAAATAATCAATTTAGTATTAATATATCATATATTGTTCATTCCCATAAAATATGGAAGTGGTCTCTTTTTTTTTTTTTTTTTGGTGATGTTGAAATGTATATATTAAACATATATATATATATATATATATATATATATATATATATATATATATATATATATATATATATATATATATATTAATATTAAATATATATATTTATATATTTATTTTTTTTATGTATTTTTTATATATATAATATATATATATATATAATATATATATATATATATATATATATATATATATATATATATATATATATATATATTGGGACATTGCTGTATGTGGTTCGCAAATTTTGGTGCTGTGTAGTGCACATTGAAAAAGAGATGGTGTGGAGCAGTGCAATAAGATGATGGGTGGTGCTGTGCGGAAAAATCCAGAGCTCAGCCAGCCCTAATATTATATATAATATATATAGTATATATATATATATATATATATATTATATATATTTATATATATATATATATATATATATATTATATATATATAATATATATATATAATATATATATATATATATAATATATATATATATAGTATGCATTAATATATATATATATATATATATATATATATATATATATATATATATGGTAAATATCTAGATTTGAATCAGTGTATCTTTTCTGAAAAACTTTCTTAGTTCAAAAAAATTTCTAAGTTCAGAAAAGTTAAGTTTTTTAAGAAAATTGTTTAGTGGCAAGCTTCTGGCATAATTCCAGAAGCTTGCCACTAAAGAATTTTCTTAAAAAACTTTACTTAACTTAACTTTTCTGAACTTAGAAATTTTTTTGAACTAAGAAAATTTTTTCAGAAAAGATACACTGATTCAAATCTAGATATTTACCATATATATATATATATATATATATATATATATATATATATATTATATATATATATATATATATATATATATATATATATATATATATATATATATATTATATATTATATATATAATATATATATATATATATATATATATATATATTAGTGATGGGACAATTAAAAATTTTTGATGATGACGATTAATTGAAAAAGGATATTTTAAAAATTTCAAATATTTTAATAAATTTAGCAAAAATTTATAATAAGGAAGATTTAAATTGTGTGCACTTCATTCTTATTTCAATGTGTGAATATATTAAGAACTGTATTAATACAATAAAAAGGTTTTTTTACTAGATTAATTTTCAGTTTATCAACGTGTGTACTCGTTCTGTATATAATCTTTAATAATAACTATATATAATAATACATATAAATTTTCTTTTAGATTAATATTAATGATTTATTTAATACTGAAATCATTCATGCTCCCTTATATTTCAACTTACTATTTTATGTAATTTCAATATATGATATCCTCAAATACACATCATCAGCACCCACCTTCTTTCCCCAGACTGGTGGTAAGGCGCATTGATTCCCAGCACACTCACCACTATACATCCACTTAACAAACCGACTATCATACATTTTTCCACATGACCAAAAAAAATCTCAACGTACTTTCATTAAATTTCTCATTTATCCCATTCTTATTCACACCACATCACCTTTAGATCTATAAGCTCTAATTCAGACCATAGTCTCACTGCCGTACATTAACACAGGTAACAATATACTCTTATGCAAGACCCACGCACGCACACTCAAACTAGTGGTCCCTTTTACATCCACCAACGTTTAATTGCAACAGCCGTCCTTCCCTACCATTCACGAACTATCCTACTACAACTGCATCATCCTTATCTTTTCATCCAACATATATCCTAAATATTTAAACTCAGACAGTTTGTTCCAGCTGCTCACGCTCCTAACAAAAATTTTAAACCGAGGATTGGTCCTCGCTCCACAACCATAATCTTACTCTTATATACGTTTACTTTCAAATTCCTCCTTTTACACACCTTGCCAAATCTCTCTACCAATCTTCTCAAACTTCAGATTCACACACAAACCAAATCATCCACATTATAATAGGTAGGGCATCCTCCACTCTCTTCCATTCTCCATCATTCTAACACCATCCGCTGCCACCCCCACCTCTAATTCTTTCATAACCTCATCCATATTCAAATTTCTAACCAAGGAGACATAAAACATCCCTGCCTCGCTCGCTATTAATATTAAAGCAATCACTTTTGACACCATTTATTCTTACACAAGCTTTCCCTATTGTCATACATACTTTTGATTGCATTCAGAAGCCTACCACCGATACCATATTCATAATACTGACCAGAGCTTCTCTATTAATTCTATCATACTCCTGTTGCAAATCCATAAAACAAATATAATTTATTCTTCCTCATTTTCTCAGTCATTTGTTTCAATGTAAAGATTTGGATCCCACACATCCTCTACCACTTCTAAACTCACCTTGTTCTTCACAATCAGTCCCCTTCAGTCACTTGATGCACTCTTTCGACGCAAAATACAAGCATATATCTTCCCTACATCACTCAAATACCTTCTCTACATCACTCAAACTAATTCCCCTATAATCCACAGTTACCCT
This sequence comes from Trachelipus rathkii, assembly GCA_015478945.1. Lineage (NCBI taxonomy): Eukaryota > Metazoa > Arthropoda > Malacostraca > Isopoda > Trachelipodidae > Trachelipus > Trachelipus rathkii. The sequence continues at coordinate 14,473 of JABUQX010008777.1, forward strand.
TATCTCTCTTACCTTATATAAGGGTATTAATTACTGCTCCCCTCCAATCCCATCGGAACTAATACCCTCACATAAAAGCTTTGGTTTACAAACAACTTCCAATCCAATCATTATCATCCCGCCCCGTTCTTGATCATTTCACCAGTAAATTTCAATAATATCCTGCAGATTTACCAATTCTTCAACCTTCTCACTCTAACCCATTACATCCTTCTTACTAATGACCTTGATCATCCGCCACAACACCTATTCTTCTTACACCATCAAACCCACACACATTTCACTATCACCTCTTCATTCTTGCCAATGTTATGCAGATTTTTGAAGTGTTCCCTCACATCCATTTCCATCAGTTACGAAAACACCATCCCTATTCATTATTCTCGAGCAGATTCCCCTTTATTTCTCATTTTAACGCTTTCGCGCGCTTCCCCCTTCGCAGAAGAGCTTCCTATTGCCTTGTAAGTCCAGCCATTCATCTCCCTTCCAAACTGTTCATTTACCTTTTTTTTTTTTTTCCTCCTACAT
>JABUQX010008777.1:22500-35000 GCA_015478945.1 Trachelipus rathkii
TCACTAAATCAAAGCACTATCCAACCTCCCTCCTGACCCTCCTGACATTCGTGATCCTATTGATGCTATTTGATTAAGGTCACATTTTGAGTACATTTTTGGATAAACATAAAATAAAATCAAGTTCTTTTACAACATCAAACAATATATGTTCGACGTAAAATTTTCACATAATAAAGCTTAATCAGCATCATCTGAACTAAGAAAATAATGTACGACAAACTAACTCATCTTAAACAGGAATAAACGATAACATTAACAAAGTTTCACACCTAAACAGTAAAGTACCTAACATAGCAAACCAAAAACGTAACTTATTCACACTTGGTCAAGCATATCTCTAACATAACAATGTTAATTTACACTAACATGGTAATATTTAACTAACTAAAATTTACTATAACCTTGTGTAATTATCATACAGACAGCAAAGTATGCTAAGTAAACAAAGTTTTCTATTAATCAGAGCTAACCCTGATGTAACATGAACTAAGAATATAATATACAACGACAAACCTGACACATCTTAAGCAAGAATAAACTGCTAACATTAACAACGATCCAAACTTATCAACAGTAAAAGTAACTAACAAGACTCACAAAAACATAATCCATTCATACTTTATCAACCAAATCTCCAACATAGTAATATTTAACAAAAAATTTACCATAACCTTACCTAACCAGCATAATACCTAATGGGTAAAGACAAACAAAGTAAAGTTTTACTCTCTGTAAAGCTAAACTATGAACATAACGTACTTAGCACCCAACAACCAGACGAATAAACAGCCTCCATCAGCAATGTTGTCAATAAATCGAACATAAGAGGGAAGTAAAACAAGTTTTCATTTTTATAACATATAATTTTCATTGAAAAGAGTGTTATATAAATACATAAAAACATATAAATACATAAAAATATAAGTTTATTTTAAATATATTAATTCATCTGATCAGCGAACATAGGATTCAAGTTGGGGTAGCCATATTATCTTCTAAAAGATTCAACATCCTTTTGAAGGATGTAAGTATAAATGCCTTTCAGCTGCACTAAACCATTTTCGGGTGTTCTTGATTCATGCAGCACTCATTCTCCGTACCAAGAGGAAAGTTAACTCAACATGGCTCATGTTTATTAGGCTTTCTGTATACTGCATTATACGGGAATCCAATGTTTCGGTGTACATATCATAGATTACACCATGCGCTTTTTGAATTAGTCCTCAAGTATGTCAACATCGCGTAAGGTGCGATGTTAATTCGTTTTTTATTTTAAGCAATGCTGTAATTTTCAGCATTTCGAATTGTGCAACCTATACACGTACGCTGAAAGGTATCACATCGATAGGTTTTCCAATAGTTGCGTACATCATGGTTTTAATACCACCACAAATGAGGAGAAGCACAACGTCTATTCTATTATAACCTCTTACACTGTCACCTCTGATAGATATTTCAGAGCTCTTCGACCCATCGGATAACTAACTTAATCCTCTATCATGCGCTTGCGATATCGTAATCCTGATGATCGTCAACACAAACGAATAAGGTTATCATTTGAACTCTGGATGGAATACAAGCAAATGTATCGGTATCCATCCGGTTGACGATTAAAATATAAATGACACATCGTTGGGAATTACGAAACTCTCGTGAAGATATCAACAACAGGTGTAGAGGATGCAGGGAGATGTCATTGTACCAGTACAGCGAAAAAAATGTCCTACTGAAGGAAATCGTATGCGTAAACAACCTTTATAGGTAATGAGATTCTTTTCATCCAATCAGAAGAAAGCAAACAAGAATACAACGCACGAACGAAACTATTTCAGTTCAAAAGGGTATATAATCTCGTGAGACAACAACAACAACAACACAACAACAACAACAACAACAACAACAACAGCAACAACAGCAACACAACAACAACAACAATAACATGGTACAAAAAAATAAGTTCTTTATATACCAACCAACGAATATATGCTAACGTAACATTGTTTTTCACATTAATAAAGCTAACATAGAATTACCAGAATAAGAATATAATGTACAATAACAAAGTCTAACGCACCTTACGTTAGAATACAACTAACATTAAGAAAGTTCCATACTTATAGCAGTAAAGTACCTAGGCAGCATACAAAAGAACTATTTCACACTTTTCAAGCATATCTCTAACATATCAATGGTTTAATTTTACATAACAACTGATTTACGGTAGCATTTAAGTATCATTTTCGGATAAACTAGCGCAAAATGAGTTTTTTATATGCTAACCATTGAATATATGCTACATAAAAGGTTTCATTTAATATAGCTAACATGCATCAATAATGAACTAGAAAATAATGTCACAATGAACAAACTAACACAACTTAAGCAAGAATAAAGTTTAACATTAACAAAGCTCCACACTTAACACTGTAAAGTAACTAACATTGCATACAAACGTAACCTATTCACTTTTTCCAAGCATATCTCAAACATATTAACGTTAATTTTAAATTGACATAGTAATATTTAAAGGATTTATCATAATCCTGACCAATTATCATACAAACCAACGAATATATGCTAACATCAACAAAGTTTTACTCCAACATAACACAAAAATAAGTTCTTTAATATACTAACCATCGAATTATGCTTAACCAAACAAACGCTTTAGCGTCAATAAAGTACCATATATACCGCAATAAGATATAATGTACAAGGCAAACTTAAGCATACCTCGTGTATGAAACATATCAGCTAACATCTGGAAAATTCTTTCCTACGTATCAAGTAAATAACTAATAGGTCACACATATCATATGTTCAACTTTTCTCACATATCATCAACAGGTAAAGCCGCATCCATCTAACAAAATCCCTTAACAAGTGACCAATCTACAAGATACCAACTCTGAACATGAATTAACACATATTATCAAAGTCACTCGTTTTGAGTATACAATCAATTGTCTATGATAAACATAAGACATTAGCAAATTCTAGGGCTAATTAACATTACCCAGGCAAAAACTTAACCTAGGCTAACGTTTCCTAACACATCATCGTCAGTTAACACAGTAATACCTTACAAAAACTCATCATCACTTCTCTAACAAATCAGTGTTATTTTCACAATGTCATAGTAATATTTAACATAACGTACCTCTTACGAATAAACAGTTTTCATTAATCCAGTAATCAAACGCACCCCATCTGCAGTCCCTACCGTCCCACCCGCCTGTGATCTATTGAACTATTGATTCAAGTCATATTTCAAGTATCATTTTGGACAAATATAACATAAAAATAAGTTCTTTATATACTAACCTACGAATATCTGCTTAACCAACAAAGTTTTAGCATCAATATAAAGCTAACATAGCATCATCTGAATTAGGAATATAATGTACAAATGCAAACCTAACATACGTCGCGTATAATAAACAGCTAACATCCTGAAAAAATTCCTACTGATCAATTAAAGTAGGCTAACAGGTCAACATACTCGATATGTTTTACCTTTTTGAGCTATTAGCCAACAGGTAAAGCTTATTATCCTAACAAAATCCCTTACAGTGACCTAATCATTCAAGTGCCACCATCTTGAACTAGTGAATTGACTATTCTTCATCAAAGTGTCATGCGTTTCGAGTATACATCATTTTGGACTATGAATAAACGTAGACATTATCAAAAGTCTTGGGGCGAACCTGACATTATTCAACAAAAACTTAACCTAGGATCTGTTTCTAACACATCATCGTCAGTTAACACAGTAATATCTTACAAAAACTCATTATTTCTCTAACAATCAGTGTTAATTTCACATTGTCATAGATTTAACATAACGTACCTCTTACGAATAAACAGTTTTCATTAACCCAAGAGTATCTAAAGCAGCACATTACCTTCCGAAGAAAACCAGGGGGATGCGCCTTGAAAGGGTGTGAACCCTGCGAGGGGGGATCACCCGAAGGGGTGTAAGCGGGCTTTGGCTCAGCCCGAAGGGCTGAGGCTTTACCCTGCCTTCGGAGGGGTAAAGCCGCTACACCCCTTCGCGGGTGATCCCCCTCGAGATTCACACCCGTTCAAGGGGCGCATCCCCCTGGTTTTTCTCTCGGAAGGTAATGTTGCTTTAGATACTCTTGGTTAATGAAACTGTTTATTCGTAAGTTAAAGGTACGTTATGTTTAATATTACTATGACAATGGGAATAAACTGATTTGTTAGAGAATATGAGTTTTTGTAAAGATATTTAACTGTTGTTAACTTGACGATGATGGTGTTAGAAACATGATCCTCAGCGTTAAGTTTTTGTTGAAATCATGTCGGTTCGCCCAGACCTTTTGATAATGTCTACGTTTAATTCATAGGTCAATGATGTTATACTCGAAACGCATGACACTTTGATGAAGATAGTGTCAATTCATAGTTCAAGATGCTGGTATCTTTGATAGATTGGGGATTTTGTTAGATAATAAGGCTTTACCTGTTGCTAATATGCTCAAAAAGTGGGAACATATCGAGTATTGTGTGACCTGTTAGCTACTTTACATTGATCAGTAGGGAATTTTTCCAGGATGTTAGCTGTTTATTCATACGTGAGGTGTTAGGGTTGCATTTGTACATTATATTCTACTCGGTTATGATTTGTTAGCTTTATTGATGCCTAAAATTTGTTGGTTAAGCAGATATCGTGGTTAGTAAATAAAAGCCTTATTTTTTATGTTACTATTTGTCCAAATGAATACTTGAAATATGATGAATGCATAGTTCAATAGATCACAGGCGGGTGGAACGGGTAGGGGGACTGCAGGGATGGTGGTTTGATTTACTGGATTAATGAAAACTGTTTTTATTCGTAGTTGGTAAGTTATGTTAAATATTACTATGACAATGTGAAAATAACACTGATTTGTTAGAGAAATGATGAGTTTTTGTAAGATATTACTGTGTTAACTGACGATGATGTGTTAGAAACTGAGCCTAGGTTAAGTTTTTGCTGGGTAATGTTAGTTTGCCCCAGAATTTTGCTAATGTCTATGTTTATTCATAGTTCAATTGATGTTATACTCAAAACGAGTGACACTTTGATGAAGATGGTGTTAATTCGTAGTTCCAGATGTTGGTATCTTTGATAGATTGGTCACTTTGTTAAGGATTTTGTTAGATGATGCGGCTTTACCTGTTATGACTATGTTGAGAAAAGTAGGAGGAACATATTGAGTATTGTGTGACCTATTAGTTACTTTACCTTTGATACGTAGGGAATTTTCAGGATGTTAGCTGATTATTCATACACGAGGTATGTTAAGTTTGCCTTTGTACATTATATTCTTAGTTGCGGTTATGATATGGTAGCTTTATTGACGCTAAAGCTTTGGTTGGTTAAGCATATATTCGATGGTTAGTTAATAAAGAACTCTTATTTTTGTGTTTATGTTTGGATAAAACTTTGGTATGTTTACAATTATTCGGTGGTTTGTATGATAATTGGTCAAGATTATGATAAATCCTTGTTAAATATTACTGTGTTAATGTAAAATTAACGATAATGTGTTAGAGATATGCTTGGGAAAAGTATGACTAGGTTACGTTTTGTATGCAATGTTAGTTACTTTACTGGTGTTAAGTGTGGAACTTTGTTAATGTTAACACTTTATTCGTGCTTAAGTTGTGTTAGTTTGTCATTGTACATTATTTTCTTAGTTCATATGATGCTATGTTAGCTATATTAATATGAAAACCTTGTTATGTTAACATTTCGATGGTTAGCATATAAAGAACTCATTTTGCGCTATGTTTCTATCCGAAAATGATACTCTAATGCTACGTAAATAGTTGTTTAATGTAAATTACATTGATGTTCAGAGATATGCTTGAAAAAGTGTGAATAGGTTCCGGTTTTGTATGCTGCGCTAGGTACTTTACTGCTATAGTATGGAACTTTGGTTCATGTTAGTTGTTTATCTAACGTAGGTGCGTTAGACTTTTGTTATTAGTACTTATATTCTTAGTTCTGGTAAAGCTATTAGCTTTATTAATGTGAAACAATGTTACGTTAGCATATATTCGTTGGTTGGTATATAAAGAACTTATTTTTGTACTATGTTATTGTTGTTGTTGTTGTTGTTGTTGTTGCTGTTGTTGTTGTTGTTGTTGTTGTTGTTGTTGTTGTTGTTGTTATATACCCTTTTGAACTGAAATAGTTCGTTGTGCGTTGTATTCTTGTTTGCTTTCTTCTGATTGGATGAAAAAGAATCTCATTACCTATAAGGGTTGTTTACGCATACGATTTCCTTCAGTAGAACATTTTTTCGCTGTACTGGTACAATGACATCTCCCTGCATCTCTACGCTGTTGTTGATATCTTCACGAGGAGTTTCGTTATTCCAACGATGTTCATTTATATTTAATCGTCACCGGATGGATAAAAGATACATTGCTTGTTTCCATCCAGAGGTTTCAAATGATAGACCTTTATTCGTTTGTGTTGACGGATTCATCAGGATTATCGATATCGCAGCTGCATGGATAGAGGATAAGTGTATGTTATCCGATGGATCGAAGAGCTGTGAAATATCTATCAGAGGTGACAGTGTGAGAGGTGATAATAGAATAGACGTTGCGTTCTCCTCATGTGGTGGTATTAAAACCATTGATGTTCGCAACTACTGGAAACCTATCGATTGTGATACCTTCATGCGTACGTGTATAGGTTTACAATTCGAACATCTGAAAATATTTCAGCTTTGATTAAAATGAAAAACGAATTAACATCGCACTTAGACGATGTTCGACATATTGAGGACTTAATTTCAAATAGCGCATGGCGTAATCTATGATATTTACACCGACATGTGGATTCCCGTATAATGCAGTATACAGAAATGCCTTAATAACTATCAGCGGGTGAGTTTACTTCTCTCTTGTACGAGAGAATGAGTGCTGCTGAATCAAGATATCACCGAAAAATGGTTTAGTGCAGCTGAAGGCATTTTATACTTTACAATCCTTTCAAAGGATGTGTTGAATCTTTAGAGAGATATATATGGCTTACCCAACTTGAATCCTATGTTCGTGATCAGATGAATTATTATATTTAAAAAAACTTATATTTTTATGTATTTATATGTTTTTATGTATTTATATAACACTCTTTTCAATGAAAATTATATGTTATAAAATGAAAACTTGTTTTACATCCCTCTTATTGTTCGATCTATTGACTACATTGATGATGATGGTTGTTTATTCGTCTGGTTGTTGGGTGCTAAGTACGTTATGTTCATAGTTTAGCTTTCAGAGAGTATTTACTTTGTTTGTCTTTACTCATTAGGTATTTGCTGGTTAGGTAAGGTTATGCTAAATTTTTTTGTTAAATATTACTATGTTTATGTAAAAATAACAGTATGAATGGAATTATGTTTTTCTGTGAGTCTTGTTAGTTACTTTACTGTGATAAGTTTGGACCTTTGTTTATGTAACCGTTTATTCTTGTTTATTCTTGTTTAAGATGTATCAGGTTTGTGTTGTAATATTATATTTCTTAGTTCATGTTACATCATGTTAGCTCTATTATTAGAAAACTTTGTTACGTTAGCATACTTTTGCTGGTTGTATGATAATTACAGACAGGTTATAGTAATTTTAGTTAAATATTACGCATGTAGTGTAATTAACATTGTTATGATTAGAGATATGCTTGACCAAGTGTGATAAGTTACGTTTTTGGTTGCTATGTTAGTTACTTTACTGTTGTTAGGTGTGAAACTTTGTTAATGTTGATCGTTTATTCCTGTTTAAGATGAGTTAGTTTGTCGTTGTACATTTATTTTCTTAGTTAGATGATGCTGAGTAAGCTTTATTAACTGTGAAAACTTTGTTAGTACAAATATATGTTTGAATGTTTGTATAAAGAATTTGGAATTTTATGTTTGTTTATCCAAATGATACTCAACATGTGACATCAATAGAACAATAGATCACAGATGGTCAGCGAGGGTGACCGGATGCAGGCTGAGATGTTGGAACTTGATTCTAGGATTTACTGCTTTAGGGTCAATGTAACGTAAATTTGTAAGTTATAAACATTAAAAGAATAAGAATTTTATTTATTATTTTATTTTTTATTTATTTTTTTATTTTATTTATTTTCTGACCTGGTTTCTGAAACCATATTTTCGAAATCTACAAACCCAATAACATATATAAGGACACCACATTTGACCCATTATGTGTTTGTAATCGGCACCGCAACCCGGCCACACCGGTGCAGCTGTCCCCTTCTACTCTCCATCCTCATTCTTCTTCCTCCTTCTTCATTCTTTCCTTTTTTATTCATCTTTTTCATCCCTTCTTCATTCCTCCTTTGTTTTTGCACTCTGTGCTCTTTTTTTCAGTCGGAGACCCTCCTAATGGGGGGTCCTAGACACCATACGGACTTATAACCATCATTTCGAACTCTATGAACTCAGATCCCTTATAAAAGACACACATTGTTGTTACGACTTTTTATTAACACGGCAACGCAGTGGTCCAGCAGGTGCGGAGCCACTCCTCAGATTCACATATCAAGTCTTTCTAGAAATTCAACTCTGAATCCTCTCACCAAATTTCAGCTTTATACGAACACTTCGATTTTTAATGGGGGTGGGTCCCCCTTCGGGGGACCCCAGGGGGACGTAACTTCGTATACAATGAGGGTACCTCCCCATCTAACCACCCTCCAAATTTTATCACAATACGATGACTCTAACTTATATAGATATATGTCGGAGCCAGAGGCGCGATGCGGTGCGGTGCGGTGCGACGTGGTGTGGTGCGGGGCTGTGCAGAGGCTGAACCGACGCTGAAGAACACGCGGAAGGACTTAAAAAACAACTCAGAAGTGATCCCTTCGGGATCACTTCTTCGACGTAATAATAATAATAATAATGTGTTTGTGTATGCGCACGCGCGCTCAGTCTGTGTCTGTCGGTCAAACAGACCTTCGGTCTGTTTGACCTCCAAATGCTCGGTCGCAAAAACGTTTGTTAGGCCTAAACTCACCCACGCAGATCAAGCAACAAGGGCGTAAGCGCAATATCGGCGTCCACCTCGGGGTGACACCATTATATACATCTACAGACTGAAATTACACGATCTCGTCTTATCCCATATATAGATTATATTCCAAGTTTCAAACTATAACTCTATTCCTTCATATCGAAAAGGCTGGTCTCGCTCAAACTGTACCCAAACTACTTATATATATATCAGGAAATTCGTTTCGGATCAATTTGCTTCCCTGAAAAACCGTTCCTTACTATTTCTCGGAGGCCTAAAAACAGTTTATTTGTCAAAGACTTAGTTACTCTTCTATGGTCAGATGAAGAATTATCGCAGCGTTCTGTCACAGGAAAGAAACATTATAATTCCAAGGATATAAAACAACCTCTAACACCTGAAAAACGATTAGCCATCGAAGGTGAATAGTGAGCATTAATCAAATTTATATTTATAATTTTATGTTAATACCATAATTTTTATAAATTAATTTTTTTCCCTTCTCAGAGGCATTTAAAGACGGATTGAAAAAACAACACATCCCTGACTCTACCATAGCTCTTAAACTAAAGCTAGTTAACAGATATGTATCGGAAAAAATTAGCTATGTTAGGAAGTGTAGCTCAAGGAGAAGTTTAAATATGACCTATAATAATCAGGTATGTTCATCAACTGGTATGGCAATATTCATGGTATGACAATATTCATATATTAATCTCCAATCTTTTCAAGTATCTTAATTTAACAGCGAAATAGAAGTATTCTTTATAAATTTTCACAGCAAAAAGCTGATCATTTGTATAATATATGCTATTTAAATTCACATCAATTTTTTTTCCTTTTTACACTTTTCATTTAATTTTTGAGGTTATCCTGTTTAAAGTTATATTTACCTTTAATTGGACAAATATTTGCTCTCAACTTAATTTAACTTTATCTTTCAACAGAATATGGACATGCCAAGAGAGGAAGGAGAAGATTTACCTGAAAATCGCACCCATTTCATCAGATCATCGGAGTTCGACTAACTCAGAATTTACTTTATAGAAAATTATATGATAGTAATTAGGATTAAAATCCATATAATAGTAATATATAATATATATATATATAAATATATATAATAATATATTATATAGTATATAGTATATAGTATATAATAATATTACTATATAATCTGTGCATTTCTCGTCATACTTTTTTTGTGGAAATACGAATTGAAAGAAACCCTTATATCTCGGGAACTGTTAATTTCTCGGAAAAGTAGCCTAACCTAATATGATCTAGCAATTGTAGTGCTATAAGAATAATATAAAAATAGTATTTTTTACCGAAATTTACGTTGTATCTTTTACCGTTAATTCCGAACATGCTATTATTTTTTGTAAGAAAAGAGTAGTTTCAGAGATATAAGTGATTTAAAACATTTTTTTATATATTCTGTCAAATTTTAATTCTGAATTCATAAATCTTAATATCTTTCTTGATTTCCGCAAAAAGGTCCATCACAAGAAGTAAACAAGGCACAATATATATAAAATGTTTCAATTTTTTTTCGCCTATTCCATAAAGATTTATTTTCCCATAAATAATAATATATCTATAATATACGGATTATATATTATATATAATATATATAAATATCTATATATATATATATATACTATATATATTATATAATATATATATATATATATATATATATATATATATTATATAAAAATATATATATAGTATATTAAGAATAACTCCTTGAGTAATCTTGATTCAACCAAGGAGTTACTTTTTATTAATCAGAATGAACTGCGGTTTAATTGCAGTATTTTCATCTATAATAATATATAATATATATATATATAATATAATATAATATATATATATATATATATATATATATATACTATATATAATATATATATATATATCATAGTTTACTTGTATACTGTATTATATAAATGTTTCAAATTTTTTTGCCTATTCATAAGGATTTCCCAATTATATATTATAAATATATATATCAATATATATATATATAATATATATATAATATAATATATATATAGTAATATATATTATATATATATTATTTTTATTATCATTAATCTTCCTCCTCTCACCCAGATTGGGATAAGGTGCCGCAACAAAACACCTGGAACGGAAAAGTAGTAGAAGAACAAGACGTAAGTTGAAAAGAAGCCCCCATCTTCCCATCTCTCTTTATACCCGTCACCCAGTGAAAAACTCGTCGCTCATCAAAAATCCGCTGGCGAGGCTTCATTAAGATCGCGACCGGACCCTCACGTGGTATCTGTCGTCAATGTAGGGTTCATCCTTGGCCCAGGTTGGTCCCAACCATGCTCCTTCACAAAACCACGCCATTTCCATCATGTTATGCACCATTCTTCTCGCATCTGCCAAACTCGCATTACTTTCCCATCACCATCCCCTCAATATACTTTATTGTGAAAACCGTTGATTCAATAAAAATAATCCTACGGTAAGGTTTCTAACAACGCAACAGGCATTCACTGTGGTTCATCCACTGGGCGACGGCCGCAACCATGCATCTTCACAAACGTAGCAATCCTCTTGTTTCAACCACATTCACATTCCATTCTTTCCGACTATTTTGCTAAATCAATCAACCTTTTCTGTCTTCCAACCAGTCGATTTCCTATTCATTCAGCACTATGCATTCTCTTAGCCAGCCAACCTCCATCCATCCTTTCTACATGATCAAACCATGTTAATAAACTTTCATTTATTCTCATTTTCCTCCTCCTTCACATCGGACAGCTTCCTAATAACATTTCTTTTTTTATCAGTTCTATTTACACCTATATAACACGTCCATGAGGTTAACCATTTGCACTGCTAGCACCCTAGATCTATACTTCGAATTCAACATCACGAAGTTACTACGGTACAAAACAGTGCCGCACCAGACATACCTTCAATGTCAGAACCTCTTTTGCCCATTCAAGGACAGTCCTTTTGCATTTACCAAGAGTCTAATGCTACCACCCACCATCCTGCCTCCTTTTCCTAAACCACAATTCCTGCATCATCCTGCCTTATGCTATCAACATTTATCTTGCCTTATTCCCACAATGTAGCACGAAAGTGCTCCTTCACTTCACCTTCATCACCTACCTCTCCACATTTACTTCCATATATCTTCCTCTGTTTAACACACCGCTGCCAATCCCTTAAAACAATCTTCTCAGCTTTCTTCGATTCGCTGCAACAAGCCAAAAGTCATTCAGGCATTCTTACAATAGCACTAAGGTTTCTCGACTCGCTTCCTCTACCAGCACCTTCTCACCAATCTGTAAATTCATGGTGCGAACTAGGATTTTATCCCATGAACCAGTATAAATTGGTTTGATTTCTAGGGATCCCAGTTTGCACCCTTTGAACCATTTCTATAACGAACATCCATTCGTAATTTT
>JABUQX010008777.1:40000-44966 GCA_015478945.1 Trachelipus rathkii
TTTTAATAAAAAAGTTTAAAAAAGGAACAAATTCTGGAGCGTCAACACCTGAAAGCACATTTCTGTCAATTATGCTCTTCATCTGCGCTTTTCCTCGCATTGGATAAAGCAACTCAAGTTGCGGGTCCATCAGTCTCAACCATGTAACCATATTTTAAATAATATTAATAATGATATGATAAAATTAAAAAAAAAATATATATTATATAATATATATATACTATAAATAATATATATATATATATAATATATATATATATTATATAATATATATACTATATATATATATATATATATATGGATTGTAAATATGGCATAATAATCGCAATTATATAAGGCAGTTAACTGGTGATGTCGCCTTGATGGGAGCTCGTTCGCTTAAAATTTGTTCTTGAATCCAACTTTTTTTTGGGTTGGAGGATGGTTCGATTCGTAAACGCAACCGGGTATATTGGTTCCCTCAGTCGCAACATGGTCGGTGTTTCAATCCCGGAAGAAGGGTAGTTAATTCTTTTACCTTCCTATTATATGTTCTTTCTTAACATCTTATATAATTAATTTCGATTATTATGCAATATTTACATCTACACGAATATAAAGAACGCAGGGATAGGACGAGGCTGGACAGCCTGGTGATGTCGCCTTGATGGAAGCTCGGTTGCTTTATATAACTGTTCTCGAATCCAACTTTTTTGGGTTGAAGGATGGCTCCGTAACGCACCGGGGATATTGTCCTCAGTCGCAAACATGGCGGTGGTTCAATCCGAGAAGGCAGTTTAATGTCTTTACGCTTCCTATTATAGTGTTCTTTCTTTAACACTTATATCATATATAGATATTATCTATCTATATATATATATATATATATATATATAATATATAATAATAGAATATATAATATATATATATATATATATATATATATATATAATATATATACTATCAGTTGTCTAAAGCTGACATCATGTAACTAGAGAGCGGCAGCACCTACAGTTTAAACAAACTTCTTTTTTTTTTTTTTTCATTTATTCGTCGGAAATATTTAAAAAAAAAATTTTATTTAGCCCCAAAAATGGGGGGCTCGAGCCGACGGGGGACAGAGGAGGGACGAAGTCCCTCCTTCGCTCCACCGGAAGGTCGAGAGACTCCGACTCCTGCCATCTTTGGCGGTTTCCCTAATGGTATTCCTATTGAGTTTTAAAGACTTGCTATTTAACAATTCGCAAAATTAAAAACTCGTCAACCTTACGTCTATAGCAACAGTACAGCTTCTTAAATACATCATTATACTATATATATATATAATTATATATATAATATATAATATAATATATATATATATAATATATTATATATATATATAGTTAATATATATATATTACTATATAATAGTGCGTTCATTGTGAATTTCATGGTTCGCGTTTTTCTGAGTCATAAAATTTTAGGTTAAGTATTTACAATCTTGTTTAAATTTTCAATGTCAAGGGTAAAAAAAATAATATATATAAAATCTCCAAAACTGAGTTTAGTAAAAAAAATGTGAATAGATTTCAAGTTTAAATGTAACTTTCCTAATTATAATTAATAAATATATATATAATATAATATCATATATCATATATATATATATATTATATTTATATATAAATATAGATATACTATAATATAGTAATATATATATATAAATATTATATATGAACGTTATGTTTAACGACTCCGTCAGTTTTTTTTTTTTTTTTGTATTGTTTTTAATATAGTTCTAGTATGTATGATCCTAACAATCAATTTAAATGGTAACGGAACATGATTCAAAAATATATATGGACCTTTTCTCGTTTTACAACTCCGTCAGTTTTGATTTTTTTTCTTTTTTTTTAATAATATATTGCTAGTATATGATACTAACAATGAATTCCAATGGTTTCGGATTTGCTTCAGAAATATTTTAAGATGTTTTCTAATAATTTTTTCAAAAAGTAATTTTTTAATAATCATTATACGACAACCTTTGGGTGTTTTTCAAATTAAAGGAATACCCAAGGGGGCGGTAGACCCCAAAGTATGGCAGGAGTCGGTCCTCGGTCCCCTTATATATATATATTATATATAATATATATATATATATATATATATATATATATATATATTCTAATATATATATATATATATATATATATATAAAACTATATATATATATATATTATATATATATATATATATATATAAATATTATATATATAATATATATATATATATATATATATAATATATATTTATATATATATATATATATATATATATATAATAGTAATATATATCATTAAATATCGAAATGGTTGATTTTATGTCTATAAAAATCTGGCTAAATGAAATGAATTATATATATATATATAATATATTATATATTAATATAGTATATATAATATATATTATAAAATATATAATTATATTCTATATATATATATATATAATATAATATATATTATATATAATAAATATATATATACAATATATATATAATTATCAATATTATTATTATCTACCAATACACTACATATATATATAATATATAATACTATAATATATATATATATATATATAATAATATATATATATAAATATTATATATATATATATATATATTATATATATTATATTATATATTATATATAATATTAATAATAATATATATATAATATAAATATGTTTACTATATATAATATATATATATATATATATATATATATATAATATATTTATATATATATAAATATATACGTATATATATATATATAGATATATACTAAATATATATATATAGTATATATATTTATATAATATATAAATATAAGTATATCAGTGGCGGTTTGAGGTAGGCAGAGTAGGCGCAACGCCTACTGTCCTTTAGCGAACCCCAAAAAATATTAGTAAAATCAGCAATATATATATATATATAATATGTATATAATATATATAGTTATATATATATAATAATAATATTAATAATTATATATTATATATATAATAATAAATAAATATATATATTATATATATAGATCTTCGGTTCGATAAGGCTCCCTGTTAAGCCCGCCGACTTAAATTCAAACTCGATTCCTTTTTAATGAGCGATCATAGGCACTATTACTTCTCCGAGTCAAACAAAAAATAATCCCGCTTTCAGTAAAGCTAGGCAACCTCTGTATATGCCTGCCGACTCTAGTAGAGTCATTTAAAAAAAAACCAATTCCACAAAAGAAAAAAAAATATCTTTATAAATAGAATTAAAGTACAATATATTATATATATTATAATATATATATATATATATATTATAGATAGATATATATACTATATAATATATATATATATATAATATATATTATATAATATATATATATATATATATTATATATAATATATATATATAATATATTATATATATATATATTTGGATTGCTACTCAAAGAATTTTGACTCACGAGTAACTCACTTTGATATATATATAAGTATACTATATATATATATATATATAATATATATAATATAAATATATATATTACGTATAAATATATATTACTTTTTTTTTCTTTCCTCTCCCAGGAAGGATTCTTCACCCTGTCAGCCGCGCAAGCATCTTTCTCCAGACGTCCTCGCTCCTGCCACTATTCGCTATTCTGCTTCAGCTCTCTCATATTTGGTAAGCTGACATTTTTCCAGAGAGTCCTCTCATTCCGAATTCCGCACATCCTCTTCTTCGGGTCTTCCCCTGTCTTCTGCCCACTGGGTCCCATTCCCACTTCTTTTCGCATTCTCTCCGCTCCACCTCTCGACAGATGTCCCCACCATCTCATCCCCCCCGCATCCATTTCATGTCATCTCTCCTAACCTCTAACTTCTCCTAATAACTTCAATTTTATCGTTTCTCTCCTACTCTAACCAATTCATAGTTACTAATAAATCCTCATCTCCGCCGCTTGTATTCTACTCTCCTCTCTTCTCCTTGTTGTCCATTTCCGCTCCGAACAGCAGTGTCGGAGTCAGTATCTGTAAAAATCGAACTTTTTTTAAACTTCTATTCCGATTTTCTGTCTTTCATCATGGTACTAGCCGCATTTCAAAACTAATACATCTTTCATTCTTCGGTAATCTCTTCCCCAACTTCCTCCCCTTCCTGTTAAAAAGCACCTCCGAATAATTTGCAGAGTATTTACCGGCCTTCCACCTCCTCACTCTCTCACCATTCATTCTCAATCCCTTCCTCATTTCCTCCGTTACTAGTTAATACTCTCTGTCTTCTGTGCTCATCCCATCCCTGCCTTCCTCTAACTCTCCTCAAACAACCCCACCACCTCTGCGAATCGCCTCCTCTCTCTCTGCTCCAAACATGCCAGTATCGTCAGCAACTGCATTATGTCCCCTCAAAATCTCCCCAGTCTCTCTTCACTTCTACTTCCAACGTCTAAAATAATACTAAACAGCAGGTGCGATAAAACACTCCTGCTCACTCTTTATCCACCTCAAACCATCTAAATCGTTTTCCGCACTCAGCTCTAACTACAGCTGCATTTCTCAACATTACTTCGATCAGATTCTTCTAATCTACCCTTTCTCAACTTACCGTAATTCTGATATATATATATAATATATATATAGTATATATATATATATTATATAATATATATATATAATATATATATATTATATAATTATTATATATATATTATTATATCCTTATAATAAATAATATATATATATCATATTACATATATATATAAATTATATAAAATATATATATATATATATTAATATATATATAATAAAATAAAATTAAATAATATAAAAATAATATAAAATATTAATATAATATTATAATAAATTATTTATATTTATTAATAAATTAATATACTAAAATTTTTTTTATTATATTATAATATATTTTAATTATATTATTAATTTATTTTATTTA
>JABUQX010008778.1:0-2500 GCA_015478945.1 Trachelipus rathkii
ATATTTATATATATTATATATTCCTCCCCCGACAAATACGCCACTAATTTATATTATTATATATATATATATATATTATTATATATATATATATACTAATAATATATATATATATATATATTTTTTATTTTTATAAATTAATATTAATATATTTATATATATATAATATTATTAATATATATATGCGGCTAATACATCGGTGCACACATTCATGTTTGTCTAGCAATGATTAATTTTTTGGTGGAAAAAGGAGGTAATAAAAAGTTGCTGTGAGATGTGTAAAATAAAGATTGGAGCGATTAGTGAGGAAGATTCCTTTTTATTCTGGAGGTCTTCAATGTCTTTTAATTACTTAAATTACAAACATTTTTCTCTATAAAAGATATAAAGAAATCTTTGGAAATCCCCTCCATCCTTCTCTCTTTTTCTTTCCATTATAATATATATATTACATAATATATATATATATATATATATATATATATATTACTTAATTACTATATATATAAGATATATAAATAAATATATATATATATATATATATATATATATATGTATATATTTATTATATATATATATATATTATTATATTTTATAATATATTATTATATATATATATATATATATATATATATATATTATATATATATATATATTATATATATATTATATTATTATTAATACTTAGTGATGTATCCGAATAATCAAAATTTTTAATATTTTCTCGATGGATGTTAATTATTTCACATATTACGATGCGGATAATTTAATGTTGCACATTCACGGATGTGGATGATTTCCATTGCCAATATTAAAGGCCTATTGAAAGTGAAGAAATTGAGCTCTGAGACGTTGATAACAACCATATGCCTTCCATATATATATACTATAATATATATATATATATATATATATATTATTATTATATATATAATATATATGATAATATATTATATATATATATTATATATATATACTGAAAAAAACCACCGCTACGGGCATGAAACCCTAGATCTAGGAGGGAGGGTGTACTCACTTAACGTCCGAGCGGGACGAAGCCAAGCCCAAGGAGAGAATAGCTTATATTCGTCCCACCGACCAGATTACTATATATATATATATAATATATAGATATATATAATATATATTATATAATATAATTATTATATTATATATATATATATTAATATATATATATATATATATATATATATCACTATTAATATTATTAGTATTCTGTTGTATAGTATACACTATATTCCCCGCAAATTCACTATATTTTACAATTATTCACTGCTTTCACTATATCATTACTATTATCATTATTATCACCACTATCATAATTTATTATTATTATTAATTATTATCGGATTATAAAACCATTATTACATTATGCTATACACCATATTGAAATAATCATTATTATTATTATGCATATACCATATTTCACTATTTTACTATTTTTTTTATATTTTTCACTACTGTGGAATATATTTAATATTATTATTGATATGTTATACGTTATATTACACACACAATGAAGGTTCCTTCAATGGAAGATAAATTGAAAAACAACTGACGATGGTTCCCAGCCCCAGGCAGCTGAAAATAAGAGACCCTCTTAAATGGTTATTGGCAGAGACGCTTTCATCCATATTTCAGGTCCTTATATTTGAAGGCAAAAGCCTAGGTTTTGTCACGTTATATATTTTTACTATGGTTTTGTAGTGTATAAAAGAATTAAAATTGATTTCCTTTCCAAAAGAATCAAGTTGAGCCATTTAGCTGCTTCACAGCAGTTGATTTAAAATTTTGTCAAAAGGTCTTAATTATTGTTAAAAAATTATATTTTCATTGAAAATATAAACTTAAAATGTATGCTCGGGCTGAGACAATTTTACCCCCCCTAAAAATGAACATAAAATTCGGAATTTTCAGCCGATTTTGACCCTATAAACACCAAACTGTAGCGTTTTTTTGCCCTCTAAAACTTTGTTTTCGGGTGTTTTTCTGTGTCTAGTCATTCTTTCAGAATTTTCAATTTTTCAAAATCCATGTTTTTGACATTTGTCGTATCAACTTCCAGAATTTTTTTCGAAATTACTTCAAACTTGAAATGTGCATAGATGGGTCCATTACCTACAAAAGTCACATTTGTTTTTTTCGATTTTTTGAGTTTTGTGCTCAGCGTTGTCCAATTTCCAAACCCACTTTTTTTTATATTTTAAAATGAAAAATTCCGATAATTTTTTTCCCTATTCGTGCGAAGTGGATGAAATTTTCAGGGCATATGTAGTCGGAAGAGATGCACATTTTTTACTTAGATAATTTCTTTGTATATGCATTAGTTTTGGATTTGTTCTGGAACAAATTTTAAAAAAAATGTTTTGGAAATTTTTAAAAAAATTTTCTTTTGAGTATACAAAAAAATTATCTAAGTAAAAAAGATGCATCTTGCCCGACTATAAAACCCCCGAAATTTTGAAAAAGTGAAATATTG
>JABUQX010008778.1:5000-10000 GCA_015478945.1 Trachelipus rathkii
AGTCCCATTTAT
Source organism: Trachelipus rathkii (assembly GCA_015478945.1). NCBI lineage: Eukaryota > Metazoa > Arthropoda > Malacostraca > Isopoda > Trachelipodidae > Trachelipus > Trachelipus rathkii. The sequence goes on from JABUQX010008778.1 coordinate 5,013, forward strand.
AAAGGTAAGGGGCGCAGGAGATTGTAAATTATTAAAGGAATCTCACTAATGGATCACATGGCTAAGTTATATGAAAGAATATAAGAAAGAAAATTAAGATCAAAAATAGAAGCGAAATTAGGTGAGAGCAGTATGGGTATAGAGGTGGTACAGAAGCACTACAGATTTAATTTTGCATTGAGACATGATACAGAAAAAGGACATGGAATACAATAAGAAGGCATATATCGCCTTCATAGATTTGAAGAAAGCATTTGATATTCTGTACCCAGGGAGAAGCTATGGAGAGTTCTGGAGAGGGATTATGAAGTTGAAGACAGACTGATAAAGGCAGTAAGAAGTACATATGTGAATAGCTTAAGTAGGATAAGAACAGGATATAAAAACGAGGAATGGTTTGAGGTAAAACTGGAGTAAGGCAGGGTAGTGTGCTGTCGCCGATACTGTTTATAGGGTATTTGGACACAGTCATAAGAGGTGTAAAGGAGAGTTTAGAGGAGATTGACGGAGATATCATGGTATACGCAGATGATTTGGCGTGTTGGAATGGAGATGGTGAGAGGTTGAGGCAAATGGTGCTGTTTCGCAGAAAATTGAGAGAAGCTGGATTAAATATGAATGTGGAAAAAACAGAAATAATGATAGTAGTAGGGAGGAGGATGAGGAGGAGTTGATAGTGGAGGTAGACGGTAAAGAGATTAAAAATGTGGACAGATATAAATACCTAGGAAGCACATTTGGAAGAGAAGGGGGTGTGCACGGGTGTGCAAAGGAAATTACGAGTAGGATTGAGCAGTATGGCAGGGACTGTAAGAGCAGTATATCCCATCTTGAAAGATAAATATATGAAAAAAGAGGTGAAGAGAGCAATATACGAGGAAGTGTTGACGCAATACTGTTGGAATGGGGCAGAGACATGGAGCATGACAGGGAGAGAGGAGAGTGGAATTCAGACAGCGGAGATGAATGTGTTGAGGACGGTGTTGGGAAGACGAGGAAAGACAGAGTGAGAAACGAGACAGTGAGGAAGAGCGTGGGTGTGAAACCCATGATTAATAAAGTGGACGCAGCCAGACTAAGATAGTGGGGACACCTGAGAGGAGGATGCAGGAAGAGAAGAGTTTGCCAGTAGGGGTGGAGGGTGGAGACCGGGGAGTGGGGCCGAGAGGAAGATCACGGAAGAGATGGAAGGGACACAGTGGAGGATTCATTAAGGAGACACCAGATGCCTGCAATGGATTGAGCTGATGAGGGGCGGTGGGATCGTGATCGATAGATACACAATGGAACGGAGGTTGGTCCCACTGATAGGTCTGAGCCTTTACTGGGAGAGGATGTAAACATGTAAGACTTATATATCATATATATATATAATTATATATATTATATATATCTTATATATATATATATATATATATATATATATAATATATATATATATATTAATATATATATATATATATATACTATATCATATATATTATATATATATAAAATATATATAGTATATATATATATAATATATAATATATATATATATATATTTATATATTATAATATATAATATATATATATATATCTATAGTATATACTATATATAATATATATATAATATATATATTATTTCAATTAATTTAATATAATTTTGAAAGAGATTTCGGAAAATATTTGATTTTCCTGAAGATATTTACTTTAAATGAATAAAAAATACATTAATATTTTAACAATTTTTTTTATTTCCTTTTCCGAATTCGTTTGATATATAAAATTTCGAATATTTTTATGCTAAAACTCGGAAAATTTATAATTTGGACCTCATTTTAATTTGAAATTCATAGTATAATGAACCAAAAAAAATTTATTACATTTAGGTTATGTTTATATTATTTTGCATCAATTTTATAACAAAGAATAATGGAATTAAAATATTTTTTTTAATTTTGTTTATTTAACCCTCTTTTATTTAGTGTAAATTTACAATTAACCCCGGTAGAAAACCCCGGTTTTCCTGATTTTTGGCCGGGGCCGGGGCCCGGGTGGGCCGGGGGCCGGGGCGGAGGCCCCGGTCGTTCCTATTATATATATATTATATATAATATATATATATATATATATATATATATATATATAATATATATATAATATATATATATGTATATCTTGAAATATATGTATAATATATATATATATTAATGGCATTGGTTTTACACCCTTACCTTTTAAGAATCTGTGTAAATATTGAAAGAGTTTTCTATCACACATACCTCGTATAATTGTGTGTCACGGGACGGGGACCCAACTTTTCATGATCTACCCAACCATTTACTCAACCTCTATCCTTTTTGAAAGTGGTTAATTAAATATTAATGTATATTTAACTTGCCTTTGTTCCTTGCTAACACACAAATATCTTATTACATTGGGTAGTTATGTTTTAAAAAATAAACGTTTTTCGGCTTATCTCCATTAAGTGGGCAAACCTGTCCTTAATAGTTTATCCAGGAGAAATTTGTTCACTGGCAACACTCTTCGGAGGGCAGCTTAGGATTGTGCAAGCAACCTTTGCCAAATCTGGATACTTCCTTCATTTTAAAGCATCTTCCTGTGGACCCAGTCTTTTTTTTTTTCCTTTGTGATACTTTTCTATGAAGTTCAGTGATTGCTCTTGCAAAATACTTATATAGCCGAACTAGAGAATATTTTACTTGATCAGTTATTTGTGCAGACGAGAAAATTTTACCCTTATATCTTGAATTAAAATATGTTGCTAGAGTTCTACATATATACTCATTTTCAGCATTAAATCTTCCTTGCAAGTGTTTCGACTTTCAAAGTTTGCGTCGTGTATTCAGCAATGACGATGATTGTCCAGATGTGTCAATTTTATGGACATAGTTTTTTTTCCCCAAGAGCCGATTTTAGCAAGTATAAATACATACATACATACATACATACATGACATAACATACATACAACCATACATACATACATACATACATTACATACCATACATACATAACATACATACCATACATAACATACTACATACTACATACCATACATCAGTACCATACTTACCCAATTGTTAGATGCTGATCTCGCTAAGCTTTTTCTCTTCCTAAGGCTCTAAAGATTTCAAGCATCTAGATAACTGTTATCCACTCTAAATTGCCAAGAATAGTTGATTTGCCAGCAGCATACAACAAAGCTACTCCTTCAATCTTCGTTCTTTCAACATATGTAAAGTGCTGTTCCATCTTTGTAGGTTAACAAATCATTGTACAACGTTTAATACCAAAAACATCTCTAAACAACTTCTGTAAATCTGGCTTTCCCTCTTCTTATTCGTTCTGATGGTTCTGTTGCTAATCTCCTGAAAAAGGCCAATCTCTTCGGCCTTCCTATTTTCCTCTAACTCAAAACCCTGGATGATTCTGGATTCCTCCTCCTCCTCCTTCCCCTCCTCCTCAGCTGTCCTATGCCTTTGCCTGTGATTAAATTTGATTGATCGGGTGCCTGGGCTCCTGAAATCTATGAACGTAGGAAGCGGGTGGCCCGGATGGCACTCCTCCCCGAGTTTTGAGGGGAGTGTGCTTCCGTGCTGGCCCCTCCTCTCGTCAACTATATTCACTATGTCTCATACTAACACTTTCCCCTCAGGTGTTGGAAGCACGCACATGTCAACGATTCCGAAAAAGGAAAGCCGCTCTGATCCTTTAACTTATCGCCCTATAGCTCTCACTTGTATTCATATCTAAGATCTTTGAAACCCTTCCTACAACTCTCATTTCTTGGACCATCTGGAATCTCATTCACTTCTTTCGATCGCCAGTACGGCTTTCGACCTCGAGGTCTACGGCGATAATACTTTCCTATCTTACTATTTATGTTTTCCGCCCCTTAGGAACTTATGGGAGACTTGCGTGGTGGCGCTGACATATCCAAAGCATTTGACGGGTATAGGCAACGCGTCACTGCTCTCCAAGCTCCCTTCCTTTGGGTTTCCATCCTTCTCTTGCTTACTTATGTTAGTTTCTCTCAAATCGCTCAAATCGGCTGTTGTTGATGGGGCGAACTTCTTCTTCCTTTTCTGTCATAGTGGTGTTCTTCAGGGTTCTGTTTTATCTTCCTACTTTATGCCTGCTTTTCATCAATGATCTTCTTACCCAGCTGCACATCTAACTCTATCCACTCGTACTCCGTGATGACTCGACCCTTCATTCGTTCCAACTCATTTCAATTTTCTTGCTCTTCTTTTACTTCTTAGAATTGCACTCTCTGATTATCTTAATCTTTTCCGATATCTTATTCTCGCAGATCCTGGATAGAAATTTCCGGTGGGGTCGTCTCAACCTGTAAATTTAATTCTTAAAAAACTCAACTTCTACAATTCTCCCTCTCTAAAACACCTTCAACTTTTCCTATCTCTTTCGACGGTTCTCTTCCTTCTCTCCTGTTAGACAATATAATACATCCTTGGCCTTAACATAGACAAAAAAAATGTCTTGGAAACCTCACATCACAACGGTTGCATGGGCGGGCCTCCAAGAAACTGGGAATTCTGTTTAGACTGCGGGGGACTTTTTTTCTTCTTCTCAGTACCCAGCTATACAAGGGGCCTCATCCGCCTTGTATGGAGTACTGCTCTTCACATCTGGGGGGCTCTGGTTTCACCCGGCTTTTTTGGGACAGGGTCGAGTCAAAGGCCAAAAGACTTTATTAAACTGTTCCGCGTACTTTCCACTTCCACTTGACCTCTATCTTTTTTGCCTGTAAGGCGCGATGTTGGTGCTTTATCTCTTTTCTATAGGTTACCGCAGCGCAGATGCTCGAGGGAACTTATCATCCGCGTACCACCACCTTTACGGCGCCCGCGATAGCACAGGGGGCTGTGTCTGCCGCATGAGTGTTGTGGGATATCGGTAACTCGCAGGCTAGTACGCTGCGGTGCTTTTCCTTCTTTCTGCCACCTCTGTTCTGTGGAATTC
>JABUQX010008778.1:15000-17500 GCA_015478945.1 Trachelipus rathkii
CTTTGTATAGTCTTACCTAATATAATTAATAAAAAATAATTGTAATAGAAATTAATATAAATATTATTTATGTCGAAAAATTACAAACACATTATTTTTGAAGTAATGTACAAATATTAACTAAAGAAAATTCCTTATTTTCATACCCAAATGCCCAAAAAAGGATATTGGTGAGCGTTCTAGAGGGTCTGAAAAAAAATCACAATATAACCTTAATGGTTTTAGAAAAGAAATATTTTATATCTTAAAATGAAATTTAATATCATAAAATTAATGATATAGTAATAAAGAGCATAAATGATTTGTTACGTACTAATTTTACCAATATAATATTGTCGCCACGGTGGATTTGTAGTTACGAGGTTAGAACAGAAATCGATGACCCAGGCGTAGTCGACTCCTCTGAAACCTAGTGATAAATACCATAAAAGAAGGAAGAGAATTGCAGTGGAAGGATCTGGCCACCCTATTCTACGTACCGAGGACTAGTACGATGCGCTTACGAATACATGGGGTTAAAAGACTATCTTAAACTTTATCACTTAGTTTAAAAAACTTTAATCGAAAATTATTATCTATACTACTACTACTACTACTACTACTACTACTACTACTACTACTACTACTAATAATAATAATAATAATAATAATAATAATAATAATAATAATAATAATAATAATAATAATAATAATAATAATAATAATAATAATAATAATAATAATAATATTTCTCTCAGGATTAAATCCGGTGCAATAACTACTGTCTACATCTGTGATTACAAAACGGCCAAAGAGTTCTTTTCAAAATCTGAGCTGGCAAACAGACCGACATGGGAATCATTCCATTTCTTCGAAGGGGAAAGACGCCAAAACAAGGCTAATGGTAACTTAAATCAAGGAAAATTGTTTCTACTTAAAAGAATGTTTATAAAAGCAGATATTTATAAGGGATCTACCAGATATATATATATAGTAGTATATATATATATATATATATTATTATTATTATATATGTTATTATATATATATTATATATATATTATATATATTATATATATATTATTATTATTATATATTATTATTATATCTTATAATCTTATATATAACTTGAAAATGCAGAAAACACAAGAAAGTGCCCGGTGAACCACATTCTTTTTCACATCTTCTCCCTTGTGTTTTTTAGGCATATATATATATAAATATATTAGTCTTTATAATGAGCTCTTATTTTTTTATATATATTTTTATACAGATATATATTATTATTTATATATATATATATATATATATATATATATATATATATATATATATATATATATATATATATATATATATATATATATATATATATATATATATATATGGTTTATATGTATTTCATTAACAGCAAAATATCATTTTTTCAATCAGATATCGATTTATTGATTTTTTGTATTTTGTGTGAAGTTCTAAAACTACAAATTTGTTTTCTTTCAGTTTTATTGTCAATTGAATATATATATATATATATATATATAGTTGTATTAAATAAGGAGAGTATATATATATATATATATAGTTATTATATATATATATATATATATATATATATATATATATATATATATATATATATATGGTATATATATATATATATATATATATATGTATATATATATATATATATATATATATATATATATATATATATATATATATATATATATATATATATATATATATATATATATATATATATATATATATATATATATATTATATATATTTATTTTTATATACATATTTTTATATATATATATATATATATATCTATATATATATATATATATATATATATATATATATATATATATATAGTTATTATTATATATATATATATATATATATATATATATATATATATATATATATATATATATATATATATATATATATATCTATTAAATCCATTGTCGTTATGCCACAACAACGTTCATATTTAAACGTGCGTAGGATACTGAATACGAAAAAGGTTATATTTGGTTTAAAACTACAACTTTTGGTTTAAAACTACAACTCATATCTCAAAACTACAATAGATACAGGGAAAAGGAATACATTGTTGGAATCCTGGTAAAATTTTAGTGCGGAAAATGTAAAAAAAAAAAAAAAATCATATCTCAAAAACTACAATAGCTACAGCGAAAAAGAAATACATTTTTGGAATCCTTGTAAAATTTTAGTTAGGAAAATGTAAAAATAAATAAATAAATAAATAAATAAAATAAATATTGGCTTTTTTTTTTTTTTTAGGAGCAGGGGGACATAGTATATATATATATATTATTTGTAAAGGTATTACACGGCAATGTAGGGGGCTCGAGCCGACGGGGAACACAGGGGGACGTTTTCCATACCCCGTAGGGGAGGGGTGGAGGAACCCCCGCGACACCCAAATACCAAAGAGCGGGGGTTCCGGAGACCCTCCCCGGAGGGGGGGAATTAGTCCTACCCCGTA
>JABUQX010008778.1:22500-27500 GCA_015478945.1 Trachelipus rathkii
ATATATCTATAACATATATATATATATATATATATATATTTTACAAATTTTATTATGTAAATGAATAAAAAAAAAGGAAAGTGGAGAAGAACAAATTGTATTTAGATTTTATGAACTTGCAAGATGCTTATAACATGATTAATAAGGTAGGACTGTGGCAAGCGCTAACGATTTATGGTGTTGGTGGTGATAGACCTTTGAATGGAATCAAATGTATGTTTGTAGATAGGGAAGCGTGTGTAAGAATGAATGGAGTGAGGAGTGAATGGTTTAATATTAATAGTGGAGTGAGACAGGGATGTGTTAATTTTCCATGGCTATTTAATTTGTATATCTAAAGAGTTAAGAAAGAATTAATGGTAGGGGTGGAAGGGGAGGGGGTTAGACTGATGGGGAATGGGAGAGAGTGGATTGTTTCCTGCTTTTTGTGCGCAGATGATCTGTTTTTGTGCGGCGTATCTGAAGAAAGTTGGAGATGATTTTCAGATGGATTTGACAGAGTATGCAAAAAGGAGAGGTTAGAAAGTAAATGTAAATAAGATTAAGGTTGGTGGGTGATTAAAGTCCTCAGAGTGAAATCATGATTGATGGCATGCAACTGGATTAAGTATCTGAGTGTAAATATTTTTGCTATATGTTGAGTAAAAAGGGAATGGATAATGCAAAGTGTAGTAGCAAAGTTATGAGTGGTTGGAAGGTGACTGGTGTAATTAAATATTTGGTGATTGGAAATGGACTATCTCTTGGAATGCACTAATGTTCTGCATGAGAGCATGTTGTTACCGGTGTTAACATATTGTATCGAAACCATGGTGTGGAATAACAAGTATAGATCTAAGGTGCAGTATGTTCAGATGGATAATCTTTTGGGATCTTTGGTGTGATAAGAATTGCTAAAATGAATGAAGGTGTTTTGGAGCAGTGTGGTGTAAAGAAAGGCGCGAATGAGAGAATAAATGAGTGTATATTAAGATGGTTTGGTCATATAGAAAGAATAGACAATAGTCGGTGTATAATCTGGTGTATAGAGTTGAGTGTGTTGGGAATCGAACTGGTGGGAAACCTAAGAAAAAGGTGGAATTAGTCAATAAAAAAGTGTCTGGAGGTATTGAATGTGAATTTAGCACAAGCGAGAAGGATTATGTATATATAGAAGTAAATGGCATGGTTATGTGAGGGGTCATAGTAATGAGCCTGGCCAGGGAATAAACCCTGGCATTGAAGGAATACCACAGTCGTGATCTGCCTCTGTGTTTTTAAGCTCTTGTGTGGATTTTGTCTGCAACGGGCTCTTACTTACGGATATGAGGAGAGGGTATTGGGGCTTTCATTTCGACTTTGGTTAAGTTCTTCAACTTAACAATTGTTTTCGATTCATGTTTTACACCCCCACCTCCATTGTGTGGGTATTCGTGTGGAGGAAAAAGAAAGAAAGACTATATACATATATATATATATATATATATATATATATATATATATATATATATATATAAATTTTAAAATATATATTTATATTCTGCTATCACGCATCACGATGTATATATGTATATATATATACTAAATTTTTATATATATATTTATATATATATATATATATATATATATATATATATATATATATATATATATATATATATATATATATATATATATATATATATATATATATATATATATATATATATATATATTCCACCGAAATTGGGAAAATTTTAGAAGAATGATTAATTTAAAGGCCGACATACACCGATACCTAACGTTTGCATTTGCGCAAGTCCAAAAAAGTTGGAAAATAGATAAAACGAGTGTGTTCCGGACTTTAATAATAGTGAAGCACATGCAAGATTGAGCATAGCTGTTAAGCCTGAGGTCAGAAAGTTTGACAGAGAAAGAAGAGGGACTGTGTAAAAGGATGGGCTGCGCGAGCCATCCTCAGAGGAGTAGACATACGACAGGAGAGTTATAAAGAGCTGTTTTCATTGTAACAGTAGTAGTATAAGGAAAGATGTTCAACAGTACGAGAGGCCGAAGGAGACTTGAGAGTAGGAGACTTATTAAGACGAAAAACCATGAACTACCACTCCTCTGGGCGAGCTTTTTGAATGGAACCAACCCAGGTTTGTAAGGTATACTCCACACAGGAGCCGGCAGCAGCCCTATAAAAAGTAAGCGACTGGGTGGCATGAATTAATTATAAATTGCCCTCAGATCAGTGAGTGCTACAGAAGCTTGTTTAGGAAGATAAATAATGTGATCCTTTCGAAAAGATCACGAGAAATATAAACAAAGAATATTAATTAAGAACAGACAAAGGCTCGAGTTGCGTTTTCAAAGATGATAAAATTGTGCGAGAAGATTTTGTTGATTTGAAAGATGAAGAAACTTAGTTTTCGGAACATTGAAAACAAGTTTTCTCTTTCCCAATTAGAGAAATTCGACAAATATTCTGAGCTTAGATGCTTACATACTCTCCTAGCATGAATACGTGGATTTTGGGAGGGACGTCTTTCAACACGAAACGTGTAATGAAGGATACATGTCTCGGCATATCAAAGGATAGATGTGGAACACCACTATTATATATATATATATATATATATATATATATATATATATATATATATATATATATATATATATATATATATATATATATATATATATATATATATATGTTATTCTAATATATATATGTAAATACCCCCTAATGTAAATTTTCACCATGCTGGGATACGATCCTGGACACTAGCAGATGAGCGTGCATGTGCTTGACCACTACGCTACGACGAGACAAAAGAGAACCGAGAATTACTTCTACTGTCCAAGAAGAGCATTACTACGGTTCCTCCCGCTCGCACTCGAACGTAGGGCCAAACAGGGTACCGCGCATGGTGAATAATAATACCAAGACCGGGGGTTATTATGTATAAGTGAAATGCAATACCCTGCAATCAAATTTGTATTTGTGGTATTTACAAATACAAATTTGATTGCAGGGTATTGCATTTCACTTATACATAATGACCCCCGGTCTTGGTATTATTATTCACCATGCGCGGCACCCTGTTTGGCCCTACGTTCGAGTGCAAGGCGGGAAGAATACGTAGTAATGCTCTGCTTGGACAGTAAGTATTCTCGGATTCTTCTTTTCTCGTCGTAGCGTAGTGGTCAAACACATGCACGCTCATCTGCTAGGGTCCAGGATCGTATCCCAGCATGGTGAAAATTACATTAGGGGGTATTTACAAATACAAATTTGATTGAAGGGTATTGTTACTGCATTTCACTATATATATATATATATATATATATATATATATATATATATATATATATATATATATATATATATATATATATATATATATATATATATATATATATATATATATATATATACCTTCTACAAATATACACCTTCTTTGTAAATGTTTATGGAAATATTTACAGAGAAGGTGTATATTTCTTAAAATTTAAATAAATATAACAATGCCCGGTAAAAACTTAAGACAGGTTACAAATCCGTTACGTAAAAAATTTTTAAGTTATCGGCAGAAAATGATTGCAGCAAATGTTAAAAAACAACAATGTAAATTTCTGAAAAATTTCCTAAATAATTTAATAATCCCGAAGTCTTTAATACCTAGAAGTATACGAAGCTATCCATCGTCACCCTTCCCAGATATAAATCGGCAAATTTTGGTTCACCGTGTAGGCGAAGTGAAGATTGAGATAAAATTGGCGTTTAAACGTTGCAAACAATTATTTAAAAAATTCCAAACTGCATGGTATATGGAATACCCCGAGTCCTTACAACAGTTTACAGAAATTAAAGATTTAGCTCACTTGAAAAAACATAGAATGATAAATCAAAAAAGCCAACAACTAAACAGAAAATTTAATATACTATTTAATTAACAATAGTCCATGGACAAAAATCTCACTGCCCGAAATTATTCATAACAAATCAAATTACATCCTTAACCAAAATGAAAAAGTGTTGCTGGTCTGTGGTATATCCTTTGGTTTACATTACAATGAACCATTAAACAAATTTTTCATAGGTTTTGACAAGTGGGTGAAAATCGATTCTGATAGATCATGCAATAACGATTTTCTCATGGGTTTGCTTACTTCATCAGTGTACCAACATACAAAAATACGAAAATATCCACATAAATTCTATTCAGCTCTTACATCCCTTAAAGGAAATAGTAACATAGCTATCAGCAGAATGGATAAAATGAATATTATAGTGATTCTAAATAAAACAGATTATTTCACAAAATGTAATGACCTTCTGAAAAAACAAAATACTTACACCACTCTCACAAAAAATCCCCTAAAAAATTCCCAACTAGCCTTCAACAAATCCTTAAAAACCATTTTATCACCCCATCCCGATTTATATAATTCCTTAAAATCTTATATGCCCTCCTTCGCCCATTTCTATGGAGTTCCCAAAACCCACAAACAGAATACCCCCCTTCGCCCCATAATTTCCATTATAAAGAGCCTAACTTATAGACTATACAAATGGCTGGCCGACCAACTGAAAGTATTATTAGGTACAGTTACACCCTCCCACATTAAAAACACAGGTGATTTCATTTCAAAGGTTAACCACATTGACCCAACTTCCAATAATTTCGTTAGTTTTGACTTTTGATGTAAAATCACTATTTACCTCGGTCCCCATTTAACTTACCATAACCCTCTTAGAAAGATTCATCAGGGAAAATAGCATCACATTGCCTTATCCTTTCGCTCCCCTTAAAAAATTAATTCATCTCTCCCTCGAGCATAGTTTCTTCCACTTCAATACCCAAAATTTCAAGCCAAATTCCGGACTAGGTATGGGTTTCCCCCTCTCCCTTATATTAAGTAATTTATTCATGGAGCTTTTGGAAGTTTATTATATCCTCCCCCACCCCTTCTCACACGCACAATTTGGTATAGATACGTCGATGACGTCTTCGCGGCGATCCCCATCCAAA
>JABUQX010008779.1:2500-5000 GCA_015478945.1 Trachelipus rathkii
GGTATATATATTATTATAAAAATAATATTATTATAAAAATAATATTATTATAAAAACTATATATATATATATATATATATATATATATATATATATATATATATATATATATATATATATATATATAATATATATATATATATATATATAGTTATATATATATATATATATTATTATATAATATATATATACGGTATACTATATATATATATATATAGATAATATATATATATATATGTATATTTATAATATATATATATATTATATATATTATATAATATTTATTATATATATATTTATATATAATATATATTATTATAATAATATATATATATATATAAAATCTTTTATTTTATTTCTGCTTTTCACAAGTCTTCTTCAATAACTTTTATGAGCCCATCCACATATGTATCCTAGGTCTTCATCTTGGTTGTATTAAGATACCTTTATTGACAGATGCATTTTTCAGTCGTTGCTTACTAACAATATGTCCCCCAAATCGGACATTTTTTGTTATTATTTCCTTTCAAATGTCCATTTCCTTTCAAATATTCGCTTATTTTTTTGTTTGTTTGTTTTTTGTTACCCAATCGGTCAACACATTTTTCACCAATCTTCTGCAGAAACACATTTCAGAAGTCTGTAGCTTACTTTTATCTATCTTCATTAAAGTCCATTTCTCACATCTATACAAGAATGTTAATCACATAGTTGATCTTTTCCTTACAATTATTTACTGAAATTTTTCTGTTGATAACCAAATATTTTATCTTATTGAACACAATCTTCATATTATATATCTTTTTTATCCATTCTTATTTATCTTCACGTCTTCTAAATCATTTAATCAAGTTTCCTATGTAGTTAAACTTTTGACTTGTTGCTCCAAGTTTCCCAATACTCTAATGGTAGCTCTAGGGCTCCTTCTATTTGATGTAATCATGACTAATTTTAGTCGTGAAGCTGCTTTATCTACAGCTGCCCCTTTTCAGCAATGGATTTAGTTTGAACGATTATCATGATTAATATTAATAGTTTTATTTTATTAATAGCTAATAACATTCTCACTTGCTTTAGCTACGCATCTAACAACGGTTAAAGTTTCTCTTCAGTGCTGTACCACCAGCATGTCTAATGTTAGTTTGTCGCCCATATATTTTAATCCCCTCCAAGTAGCTGATTTTTATCCTAATAAACTTACTAGAGAAGTGGAACAACTCTGGGAACATCACACACGTCTCTCAATATGCCGTCATTCTGATTCGTCATTCTCCATTTTCTGTTATCTATTACTCTTAAAATCAAGTTGTGTAACATCTTCATCCAATCCTCTTGTCTTGCTCGGCAAAAGTCTTTTCCTCTTAAGAAAACAGTTCAGTTCTCAGAAATTTTCAATCCAATTTTTATTCCTTATTCTTTCCAATACTAACTACCCTTAGAAGACATGACTCATGTTAATACTTGTACGATGTTTGTCACAACGAACATTCCCAGTAATTTTGGTATGGGGATGGGTAATGATTTACACATTTTTTCTGCTACTTTTTCAGATTCATGGACCTTATTTGCTGAAGTTGCTGTCTTCTTTGGCAGCAAATTATGGAGAAGTCTTTATAATTTCTATTATAGTTCCAATAATTATCTTAGTAATAGCAGCTCCTACTTCTTTTTTCATAATCAATGGTCCTTCTTTTTAGCGAACGTTCAAGATCCGGTTTGTTGTCTGTAAATAATTCACCAAAATATTAATTCCATCTCTCCATAACCCTTTCTTTTCAAAATTATCACTTCGTTATTTATTAAATTGTTCTGCTTGTTAGCTCAGAAACCTTTTCCTACATCATTTTCAATATCTGAGCAACGATTGTTCATTTATATACTTCCTTGTCCATTTCATTTTCTTTATCTTTAAACTTGCTTCTTTCATTCGTCACTGAATTTTTTTCGATTTATAAATAACTTGTATCTTTTGCTTTTTTTGAAAAAAGGTTTCCTTTATTGCATACTCTTAAACATTAATTAATAATCAGTACTATCGTTCATACTGTGTTTCTCTTTCTTCCTCTTCTCCAAAGCTTTATTTATTTTATTTACTTTTCGCAATAACGTTTCATCTGTTTATTTTTTGTCATCAATTCTTTTGTAACGCTAAGATGTTTTTTTTTTTTTTTTTTTTTTTTTTTTTTTTTTTTTTTTTTTTTTTTTTTTTTTTTTTTTTTTTTTTAAAAGACAACCCACTCATGATCAGCTTAAGAAGTCACATCGCAGAGACGAAGACTTGAATTGATCACCTCACGTCTTCTTCGTTCCGCTTGTTTCAAGGAAAAATCAGAAACCTTTTGCTTACAATTGTGTTTGTTGATTGTTTTCAAACTACAGTTTAGGTGCGGGTTATGTCACGTCCATCAGATGTCGTGGGTGTTGTTTCAAACCACACTTTCCCACTCCAGCATTCCTATCCAACTTTTTTTCTCTAATATTCTCCACTCTTTAATAGCCC
>JABUQX010008779.1:7500-17885 GCA_015478945.1 Trachelipus rathkii
TTAGGTCCAGCCAGATTTCAACAGAATCTGCGATCATTGTAGTGTCTGCTTGGAGCTGAAATGAATGTGAATTGTGAAATAATCTTATCTGCTGAAAAATATGATTTGTTGTACAAAATTGATGACAATAAACAAAAATAGCAGTTTAATTATGCTTTGCAGCTTTTGTGAATCTGATTTTAATCATTTTATAATTACTAATACAGTAGTCGCTAGACGCTATATTAATTCATTAAGTCATTAATCTTTACCTTATTAAGAGCTGCTCCAACAGTCTGGAGCTGTATCTGCATGTTCATTGCTTCCCTTTTAAGGGATACATTATCAATTAACTTGCCAATATTACTATCAATATCTTCCATATGTTCTCCTCTTATTTCTATATATAAAGAATGGTTTTCCAAATACGTTTTAATGCAGTCCAATTGGGAGTTCCAACGAGTGTCATTGGGCAATTGAGGCATCATGCCTCCTTTTTCAACTAGCCAGCCCTGTAACAAATATACGGTATATTTAAAATTTTAATAATGCAGACTATGCAATACAAGAATAATATCCAAGTATCTACATCAAAGTTTTGAATATTTTGTATAGCAAATTAACAATAAAAAAAAATATTGTGAAATGTGATACAATTGCTTACATGAGGTCTGTGATGATTTCGAAAGTATTTATTGACTTCAACAATATGTTTTAGAATTGTCTTTGTAGATACCTCCTTTTCAACTAAATTTAAATAATGAGCTGAACATCCGTAAGTTATTATTTCTGGGAACTCTTCTTTAATAATTTCTTTCATACGAATCATTTTATTTTCGTTATCAGAGCATAGAGCAAAAACCTATGGGCAAATTTAAATTATTAAAACTTAATGTGATGGAAAATTTTATTTTCTTAATGAATATACTAATAAATGTGTGATGCACTAAATTCAGAAAGATTATACAGCTTACTTACCTGTTTATTATATTTTTCCCTGGTAATTTTAATTGCTTCTTTTGCAAGTTGAGCACTGTATTCTGCTGTTTTCTTCTGGCTGCCTGCATCTGTAGTAGACAAAAGGTAAGTTTGTTTGCCATTATGTAAACTGTGAGCAATCATAGGATCGTTTGTAACAGAGCTCCATCCATCTTGTAAAAGCGTTACTGATTCACTCGTTTCATCAGACTGGAATGCTTTTATTGCTTCTTCATTTACCTTTGCAAGTAAAGTAGATCCAATAGATTTACGATTTGGAGGTTCATAGCCAGGTCGAAGAGTTCTAATCATGGTCTTGAATTCATTATTTCCAACAGTGCTAAAAGGTATATTGCAGGAGAAAATATATTTGGCTATATTTAAATCAAGATCTTCTTTTTCATCAGGTCTAGTAACAACAACAAAATTAGATAGCGTTTTTTGCTTCTTGATTTTTGGTGTAGAAGAGTTAAAGCAGCCGAGCAGATGTATTTGGTTCTACTATCTTGCATCTCTGCTATGTGCTGTTTGACCTCTGAGGCTTAAATCAGAAATTATGGAATGCTCAAACTCAGAAGCCTCATAACGGAGGAATCTGCATGTGTTCTTTTAAGTTTACACTTTTCAAGATGAGCCTTAACTCTTTCAATTTTTCTAATAATACTTTCATGGCAGTAATTACAAATCACCCTATTTGGTTCCTTATCCTGAAATGTTACTTCATTCCATTCATTGGATCTAATTCTTCCTCCAGAGTGACATCTAGCTTTGGGCATTTTTTTAGTTTACTTTAAGCCACTGTGAATGATATTGATATTAATATAAAATAAGTTATTGATTACTATGTTAGCCATTTCTATACTAACACAAAAAAGAAAAAATTTTTGCAGAAGGTTAGGAGTGGGAAAAGTTCATAACTCAAAAATCCAAAAAAAAAAACCCCGGCTGGGTTGGGTTTTTGATAAAAAACCTGGGTTTAGCCCATACCTATAGTTCACATTTTCAGGTGTACACTATTGGTTCAAAAAGTTCATATAGGTTCCACTA
Organism: Trachelipus rathkii; assembly: GCA_015478945.1. Taxonomy (NCBI): domain Eukaryota; kingdom Metazoa; phylum Arthropoda; class Malacostraca; order Isopoda; family Trachelipodidae; genus Trachelipus; species Trachelipus rathkii. The sequence goes on from JABUQX010008779.1 coordinate 9,505, forward strand.
GTTCTGCTGCCCGCTGCTGTGTTTTCTCAGACCTTTCCCTTACAAAATTGGAAGCTGTCCCCACTGCATTCGGTGACCATCCTGGAACTATATACCATTCTCCAGGGCTTCACAGTTTGTGGTGGCCCATCTCTCCCCTTAATCAATTATACTCTTTTCTGACTCTAGTGTGGCCCTTCATATCATTGCTAATCTCCAGCCTACTAAATACAGGAGAATTCAGTTTAAAATTCACTGTATCATCAGTGGCATGTCTCCTAGCCAGGGTTGGGCACACATTTCCACTGGGTTCCTTCCCACATTGGTATCGCAGGTAATGAAACTGCCGATGTATCTGCCAAGTTGGCCCACCAACATCAATTCATTGAATCCTTTCCCTTGGAGTTGGCTGAATGTTATTCCTGCATTGGTAAGGAGATGAAGGCTGTTTGGAGAGAGGAGCTCAGTATTCCTTGGCACCCATCCCTGGGACAACTGTATAGGAGAGATGTTTCAGTTTTTCATTCCCCTGTGCTGCGTCGCGCCTGGAGATTGCCATAACCTTGAGACAGGGTGGGCATCTTGGCGCCTTCTGAGGCACCTCTTTGCGTTTGGGTCTTTCCGACACACCCACTCTTGCCATCTTACCTTGGTGCTCTTGAGTGTGGAGCACTTTCTCCTTCAGTGTGGCTCTTACTTGATAGCAAGGAGGAGCTTCAGCTCTCCACTGGGAGTGGGAACACTCTTCTGGACTTTTCCAGTTTTGCTGGGGAAGGTGAACGTGCCTCCGGTATATAGAGTTAAGGTACATCTGGCACTAATCCGCTATCTCAAGTGTACCAGTCAGTTGGGCAGGCTGTGATCTTTCTTGGGGTTTAGGTGGAATTAGGATCCAGTGGGGGTCTTGCAGACCAGGATATCAGTGTTTGGCTGGTGGGGAGGGTTTCCTAGGTAATTTCAATCATACTAGGTTCTCAGAAAAATTTTGCAAAATTTTTTAGAGATCGCTTTTTAAACCATGGTTTTGTGAAATATCGGTTGGCTATATTCTTCCATTCCCTCGCCCTTTGTATATACGCATACTTCGTAAAGTGCGAGGAAATGGCGTACCGGTCAGTTTGCGTATAAGGAAAGCTATGGAAATTTGTAAAACTTTGAGAGCTTGTAACTATTTTCCTAAAGACACCCATTTTTGTTTTTGTTTTTTATCCTTTATCATAATTTGTTTAGAATGTATGCTGTGATTTTTATAAAAATCAGCGATGGAAATTATATAGCTATTACCATATAAGGGTTTAATTACCCTTGTAGAGTAGGCCCACCATATATCACATTTTTTTTTTTTTTTTTTGGGGGGGGGCTCCGGTTCCACCCATCTTTTGAACAGGGTTGAGGCTAAGAATAAATGGCTAATAAACTGTCCCCCACTTTCTAACTCCCTTGGCCCTCTATCCCAGCTTCGTGATATTAGCGCACTATCTCTTTACTATAAGGAGTTGACCACTCATAGCACAAGGGGTGCTTTGCCTGCCAAAAATTTTGTATGAACATTGAAAATTCCAGATTTGTTGTGGTGGCTTCTTCTTTCCAGCTACCTCTTTTGTGGAACTCTACCATCATGTGTTTTTCCTGCTGCATATAATCTTCCTCTTTAAATCCTCCAGCTGAACTCATCTGAGAGATTTGCATTAGTTAGGTTTGGGATAATATTTATGACACATTTATGTTGTTGTTCTTTTTAATTTTTTTTTTTTTCCTTAAAAGTGCTGCCATTAGTGATATTACCAAAAAAAAAAAAAAAATTAAGATGTTTTGTATTGTCAGTAATGGTTTGGGAATGGCTATTTTGACAGCAGGAGGAGGAATCTCCTGGGAATAGTCAAATTGGTAATCCCTGAAGGTGGGGGTGCCAGAGCAGGGTGAGAGTAAAGTTAAGTTTTTCCTCTGTATAATTATATAGTCTTTAATTATTGGGGAGGTGTTATATGTTTAATGGCCACCTAAACGGGTCCTTCTGGATGTTTACTCCCAGCACTTACCCATTTAAATTTTAATCTACTTCCAAAACTAAAAAAAAAAAATAGACACAGAAATGTTTTATATTCTCATGATCTTTAATAATTGCAGACCATTTCTAGTGGCCAAATTCGTAGATGAGAGACCCTTCTAGAGGAAGGTAAACGATATAAATTGTTGAGACTATCTTCAATACATACCTTTTCCTATATCTTTTCTATTTGTAGTCTTCTATTGGCGTTTTATACTCATGGATTATTTCGGCTGTGGCTCAATTGGGGTATACATGGCGTCGGGCGAGCCCCGCCTCTTTAGGAAGGAATGATTAGTCCACTCTAAATACAAAAAAAAAAAAATAAAAAAAAATGTAATTTATGCTCACATTTTCACATAAATTAGTAAAACAGAGTTTTTATTTAGATATCTTTTTGTTTTAGAAAGTTTTTATATTTTTTAAAAGTATTAGAAATGGGTACAAAATATCCTTCAATAGAATTTCACTTTTTAAAAATGTGAGGTTTTTAACTTAGTTATAAAAATGAAAATTGTGGATGGATTTTAATTATTTTTCAGTCTCACTGGAGTATGTTAGCTTTAAAACTGTAAAGTAAATTTTTGATCAAAAACAGTATTAGTGTTTGGCAATCCACAGTGGGGCCCTAGCAGATCTGGTCACCCACTTGGTAGTAATTGATGGAGGGGTGTTTCAGGTACGTATTTTTCATATTTCGTGTGTATTGACATTTTGTATGTATATTAATTTAAAAAATATAATAATAAAAGTTACTTATAAGTGAAAATTTAAAAAAATATGAAATTTATATAAAAGAAAAGCAGGAATTCAAAAAATGAGTACATCAATTTTTACGGAGGGGTGAATCGGACCACCTTATTTTTATTCTTATTTTATTTATCATTATTGACACTTTTATTTCTTATTACGAATTTTAATATGATAAATAATTATATTAGTAAAAAATAAAACATAAGGTGAATTACTCGTAAAGAGGAATTCAGCTGAGACTGGTCTGGAGTCACCCCTCAGAATGGTGGTCGATTCACCCCTCAAGTGGGATGACTGAGATGTTGTGAATACCAATAAAACTATTATTATTAGAGATTACATTATTATTTTTGTGTGCTTATGACCGATTAAAGGGCCTTGATTTTCAAAAAAAAAAAATTCCAAAAAGTGCATTAGGGGAGAGTCGGGAGACAGACATACCTAAAGTGGTCCAAGTCACCCCGCCCGACTCTACTTGTTAATAATTTTTTTTATTTTTTTTTTTATTGGAAACACACCTTCCATTCCTTTTATCTTATTACTCTACAAATTTTTATATCTTAATCTTCTTTTGAATACTTTTGACTTTAACTCTTTCTAAAGATTTAACTTTTTCAAAAGTTAACTTCAATTATAATGAACGTCTTCTTCCAATTTCCACCTTTTTCCTTTTTAAATTTTAAACCTCTTAATACATTTGACAATTCTTTCCAGCTCATTAATTTTAGTCAATTAAACTTTATCTATTTAATTTTCTATTTCTAAAGATACAATTTGTGATCCACAGGTGGGTTAATATATATTAACTTAAAATATTATTTTAATCATAATGTATTATAATATTTTATAATAAATCTCTATTAAATTACAGCCAAGAAATAAACTATACATTTTATCATTATACAATTTTTGGGACTTGTTCTTTATAAAATAATATCATATTTATTCATATTTAAAAAAAAATAATTATTTCATATAATTTTTTTTTTAGTGTTATATATAAACAATCGAGGGGTGAGGTGGACCACTTTAGGTATAAGTCTGTCTCCCGACTTTCCCCTAAAGCATGCACTTTTTGAATTTTTTTTTGAGAAGATACAATCAATATAGTAGGTCATAAGCACACCAAAAATAATAATGTAATTCTCTATAATAAAGTTTTGATAAAGTTTAATAAAGCTCCTTCAGCCCTCCCTTACCGTGGAGGGGTGAATCGGACCACAATTTAAAAGACTCATACCATACGTCCCAAAAATTTATGTATTTCAAAGAAATTCGAGATTTTATATTTTAATTTTTACTTTAATATAATAACTATTTATCTTATTAAAATTTGTAATAAGTAATAAAAATGTCAATAATGATACATAAAATAAGAATAAAAATAAGGTGGTCCGATTCACCCCTCTCCGCTCAAAAATTTTTGAATTCATTTTTTTTATTAAAATTTAATTTTTTTAAAAAATTTTCACTTAATATAAGTAACTTTTTTATTATATTTAAATTAATTATACGTAATAAAAATGTCAATATGTCAAAAATACGAAAAGCAATGGTGGTCCGCTTCACCCCCCATCAATTTTACGGCAGGGTGAATCAGACCGAAGTTAGGCCCGTGATTTTGCCACTAATACTGTTTTGGAACAAAAATTTACACTTTTGCAGTTTAAAGCTAACACTTTCAGTATATATATATATACTGAAAAAATAATTAAAACCGATTTACAATTTTTCATTTTATAACAAAGTTAAAAAAAAGCTCACATTTTCAAAAGTGAAATTCTATTGAAGGGGATTTTAGTTCTAAATTTGTAACATTTTCAAAAATATAGCTTTCTAAATTAAGATGATCTAAATAAAACTTTGTAGTACTGCGGAGCTATTAAATAAGCGATATAAAAAAAAATTATAATTTATTTTTATATAATTTTCTTCAGCCTGTCGCTATATAAGATATTCTTCAAAATCTTTTCAAACGTCCTTTCTTTCTATTATCCCTTTACTTTTAACGTGTTTTTCATAGATTCACTAAATTCATATCTTATTGAGTTAACCTATAATTATCTAATTTTCAATTCTCATTTATTCCTACAAACATCCATATATATTTAGGTGTGATTATAAGTAGTAATTTAGTAGATAATCAGATTTTGAGCAAAAATACAGGTAATAGATGTTGGTATATTAAATCGCAATGTTGTTTAAAGTAAGGAAGTTATAATTAAACTGTATAATAGTTGTTAGGTCCAACAACAAGTATTATTTACAAGTTTGGGCCCCTTATTTCAGGAAAGACATAGATATGCTGAGAGCAACAATATAGAGCAACAAGGATGATTTCTGGGTTTGAGGAAGAGCTATGAGGAGAGGCTGAAGGGAGTTAGGAATGTTTCTGTAGAAAGCAATTTCTCCAAGACATGATACAAGTCTACAGATATTTACACTCAAACATAAGTAAGAAAGTAAGAAGCCACCTGCAATCTTGATATATAAGAAAATATTCACTCAATAATAGGGTTTGTTAATTTTTAGATGAACACTTACAGGAGGTTTGTTAGTGTGACTTCGATTACGAAAAACACATTAAGAAAGGATTGGATAGGTATATGGATGGTTTGGGTATCATCTATATATTATGGAAAAAAATATATGTATATATATGTATATATATATATACTATATATATATATATATATATATATATATATATATATATAATATATATAAATACTTTATATATATACCACTGTATATATATATATACAATATATATATATATATATATATAATATATATCTACTATATATATATATATATATATATATATATATATATATATATATATATATATATATATATATATATATATATATATATATATCTTTGGAATATATTGCTGTGATATAATTGTATTTTAACTATATATAGCATATATATATATATATGTAATATATAATATATATATATATATATATATATGTATATATATATAATATATATATACCTTCTTTCTACTCATATATATATATACACCATATACCATATCAATTTTCAGTAATATATATATATATATATATATATATATATATATATATATATATATATATATATATATATATATATATATATATATATATATATATATATCAGTTTATGGATATATTGGTCATAGAACTCTTTTGTTCAATTGTAAACATGCCTTTACATAGTAAAAGTCATAGCACTCTCCATGTTTGATGGTAAGCATGTCATTTCATAGTAAAAATTTTAAGGTTTTTGCCACTTTTATCGTACAAAAGTAATTTTGAGATGTTTATTTGGCTTATTATGCTTTTACATTGATTTTGTGTTTTTAGTTCGTAGAGAGTAGAAATTGAAAGTGTTTGAGTGGAACTCAATGTTTTACCAAAAATATATTTTGGAATCAAGCTATTTAATTTAATGCTATAAAAATATTATTCACAAATATCTTAATATTATAATATTGAATAAGATAATTCTTTGATTCGTAATTTTATCACTAAAAATGGTTAGAATGAGTCATAAAATCTTTGAAAGCATTAATAGAGCACTAGTTAAAAGGAAGTCTTCCCTATTTCTGTTTCTTTTATTATAATTTTTCAAACTTGCTACAATAATAAATACAAAAAAAGTGAAATATTTCATAAATATATTCCGAAGACTTTGGATTACATTTCCTTTCTATGTTATTTTAATTGTAATGTATCAAGGATTTTTTTTCTTTTGTTTACAAGGTTTTAATTATTTGGAATATATTTTCATTAAAATTTATATATTAAAATGGATTTGAAATCTGAAATTGAAATTAAAGATGAAGAATTAGACTTAGAATACGATTCTTATGAACATGATCCACAGGTAGGCTAATATATACAGTATATATATATATATATATATATATATATATATATATATATATATATATATATATATATATATATATATATATATATATATATATATATATAAAAAATTGATATTTACATTCTACTAAGAACCTCTCAACACTGCCCTCAGGGCTATGCTCCTAACCCATCTGCCTTAATACAATATTAAAATCAAATACTAGCCAGAGACTTCAATGCTCAACACCCTGTTTGAGTTGATACCCATACACACCAAGAGGGAATGAACTAATAGAATACTTGCACATGCTCTACTTCCTGAACAACAGAAATCAGCTCACAGCCACATCATCATGGACCTCAAAAACTCAAAAGCTAAAGACCCAGACCATATATCTAATATACATCACAAACATTTAGGATCCAAGTCAGTTGCAGCTTTAACCCAATTATTAAATATTGGTTGGTCAGATAGCAATAATACCCCCATTCTGGAAACACATCCATATAATATCAACTCTAAAACCAAAAAAAATGCCCAATGATCCAGCATCTTATAGACCCATATTCCTCCTCTCACAGTCTCCAAAGCATTTGAAAAACTGATCCTTCTTAGAGCTACCCATACATTCCCTGAAAAGACTTACAACATGACTTCCTACATAAACACTACCACTACACTCCTCACAGACTTGACCCAACACATTCTTACAGGTTTCAACCGAAATTCCCTTCCCATTCACACACTCCTCAGCAAACCATTTGATTCAGTCCCTTAACACCTGTTAATGGAAAAAATATCGAATACAAAGCTACCCATTAAATCTAAAAATATTTCACCGGAGCATACAAAATATATAACAGAGTTCCTCAGTCTAGAGCTATTCTTTCACCTATCCCTTTTCACAACCTACCTAATCCAATTTCCTTAGCATCAAAATTAATAGTTATGCAAATGAGCTAATCATCACATCACAGAGTTTATTAATACTTATCAAATCCTGTGACTTACAACAATATATAACCTAATTCGAACAATGGCTAACACTTAACCGAATGACTGCTTCACAATCACACTTCTCACCCCAGATAGAGGAGAATCGAATACACATCTAACTTGTTAACTTACAAACAGTAGACTTCCTGTAAACAGAAAACCAACATCCTATGATTCACATTTACACACACACACACACACACACACACACACACACTAACAATATCACCTCAAGAGCTCCACAAATTTAATGCCTTGAAGACCCTGACTGGCACAAAATTTGGACATAAAGAAACCCTCACAATAGTTTAATACAATATATCCATATATGGATATATGCATCACTTGATTGCGCTTCCTGACTCTCAAAATGCAACAAAAATAAGTTGGAAATAACACAAAATTTGGCACTAAGAAAAATAGCAGGCTGCCTTCCCACTACAACCCACTCTAACGTCCAATCTGGAAACAAAAATGTCTCCCCTTAAATGACCACCTATCTAGACCATATATAGTATATATAGTATATATATAATATAAACAGAATTCCCACTGCACTTAAATTGCTCCAGCAACCGCAAGGCAAGATCAAACAAGAACACACCTGCAACACACTATTCAAAAAATCTACAAGAAGTAACCCCCTGCCTCCTAATGCCATCATAAAACCTTTTTCTTCGCATTTAACCCAAAGTATTTTCTATAACCAAACAACGCTATTTAAACATTTCCACCATAA
>JABUQX010008781.1:20000-22500 GCA_015478945.1 Trachelipus rathkii
AATGAAACCTGTTTACTCGTAAGTTAGGTACGTTATGTTAAATATTACTATGACCGGGTGAAATTAACACTGCTTTGGTAGAGAAATGATGAGTTTTGTAAGATATTACTGTGTTACCTGACGATGATGTGTTAGAAACGTGAGCCTAGGTTAAGTTTTTGTTGAGTAATGTCAGGTTTGCCCGAGAATTTTGCTAATGTCTACGTTTATTCATAGTTCAAATGACGTTATACTCGAGACGATTGACACTTTGATGAAGATAGTGTCAATTCATAGTTCAAGATGTTGGTATCTTTGATAGATTGGTCACTTTGGAAAGGGATTTTGTTAGATAATACGTCTTTACCTGTTGCTGATCCAAAATGATACTCGAAATATGACCTGAATCAATAGGTCGATAGATCATAGGCGGGTGGATGGGTAGGGGACTGCAGGGATGGGTGGTTTGATTTACTGATTTACTGATTTACTGCTTTAAAATCAGTAAACTATTACGCTTTACTGTGATATTTTATTCAAAGAACTTATTTTTATGTTATGTCAGGATAAAATTTTGTTATTTTTATGTTATGTTTGGTTAAAACTTTGTTATGTTTGCATTTATTCGTCTGGGATTATGATATTTAGTGTGTGTGTGTGTGTGTGTGTGTGTGTGTGTGTATGTGTGTGTGTGTGTGTGTGTGTCATTTATTCTTAGTTCATTACAATAGTTAGGTTAGGACATGATAAATCTTTGATAAATGTTACTATCGTTTAATAATATAATATCATTACTGTTTACATAACTGATTCTGTTCTAACATGTACATATCGTCAATTGCATTGCATCTTGCAAAGATAACCCATCTTTCTAAATGTTGAAGACTGACATTTCTATTTTCAAATTTCATTTTCTTTTTATAAACGTTAACTAATATAATTTTTTTCCCTAAGTTGAAACATACATATATTGTTTACTATTTTTTTATAATTTTTTATTTTACATTTATACTTTGTGTTTAATTTTATTATTTTAATTTTTATTTTTTATTTTTTATTTAAATTTATTTTTTTATTTTTTTTTATTTGCTATTTTTCTTTTTATTTTTTTTTTTTTTATTTAAATTTATTTTTCTAACTTTTTTTTTTTGTTAAGTTTTATTTTGCATTTATACTTTGTTTAATTTTTTTTTTTATTTATTTTAATTTTTTATTTTTTATTTTTTTTTTTTTTTTAATTTTCTTTTGTAAGTTTTATTTTGCATTTATACTTTTTATTTTTTTATTTATTTTAATTTTTTTATTTTTTTTTTTTTTTAATTTTTTAATTTTCTTTTGTAAGTTTCATTTTGCATTTATACTTTGTTTAATTTTTTTATTTATTTTAATTTTTTAATTTTTTAATTTTTTTAATTTTTTAATTTTCTTTTGTAAGTTTTATTTTGCATTTATACTTTGTTTTAATTTTTTTTTTTATTTTATTTTTTAATTTTTTTATTTTTTTTATTTTTTATTTTTTTTTTGTAAGTTTTATTTTGCATTTATACTTTGTTTAATTTTTTTATTTATTTTAATTTTTTAATTTTTAATTTTTTTTTAATTTTTTAATTTTCTTTTTAGTTTTATTTTGCATTTATACTTTGTTTAATTTTTTTTTTTATTTTAATTTTAATTTTTTAATTTTTTATTTTTTTTTTTTTTTTTTTTTTTTTTTTTTTTTTTTTTTTTTTTTTTTTTTTTTTTTTTTTTTTTTATTTTAATTTTTTAATTTTTTAATTTTTTTAATTTTTTAATTTCTTTTTTTAGTTTTTTTTTTGCATTTATACTTTGTTTAATTTTTTTATTTTTTTTAATTTTTAATTTTTTTAATTTTTTTTAATTTTTTAATTTTCTTTTGTAAGTTTTATTTTGCAATTATACTTTGTTTATTTTTTTTTATTTATTTTAATTTTTTAATTTTTTTAATTTTTTTAATTTTTTAAATTTTTCTTTTGTAAGTTTTATTTTGCATTTATACTTTGTTTAATTTTTTTATTTATTTTAATTTTTTAATTTTTTTAATTTTTTAATTTTCTTTTGTAAGTTTTATTTTGCAATTATACTTTGTTTAATTTTTTTATTTATTTTAATTTTTTAATTTTTTTTATTTTTTTAATTTTTTAATTTTCTTTTGTAAGTTTTATTTTGCAATTATACTTTGTTTAATTTTTTTTTTTTATTTTATTTTTTAATTTTTAATTTTCTAACATGGAACTTTGACAATGCTAGCAGTTTATTCGTGTGTGTGTGTGTGTGTGTGTGTGTGTGTGTGTGTGTGTGTGTGTGTGTGTGTGTGTGTGTGTGTGTGTGTGTGTGTGTGTGTGTGTGTGTGATTTATTCTTAGTTCATTACAATAGTTAGGTTAGGATATGATAAATCTTTGATAAATGTTACTATGTTAATGTAAAATTAACATTGATATGTTAAAGATATGCATGAAAAAGTGTGAATAGGTTACGTTTTTGTATGCTATGTTAGTTAC
>JABUQX010008782.1:0-17618 GCA_015478945.1 Trachelipus rathkii
TGGATGGTGCTGGTGAATATGAAACGAGATGTTGAAGAAAGTGGTGAGTATTTGATTTCCTGGTGAGATGAAGGTTATGCAGGTGTAGCAATACATTTTTGAACAAGAATTTTATCTCATTATTATTTAGAGTTTGTTTTATTATTTTTTGTTTTTTTTTCAGTAAGTTGGTAGAGATGGTGTTGAAGTGATAGATGTTATGTGATTTATTTTTGGGTTTTGTGTAGTATGAAGGACAATGGTATATGAACATTGGCTGGATAATTACTAACATGTTAAGAGTTTTGGTGTTGCAGAGTTGGGGAGGCCAATTAGTTCAGTTTCATCTTGATTATTTGAATTGCTGGTTTTGGGTGGAGGTGTAAAGTGTAAGTTAGGTGCGGCGCTTTTCTTTTATAGGTACGACATTGGATAGGAGGAAGCGAGAAGGATTTGGTATAGATAATGGGGAGTATAATATTATTAGATGAAGTATTATAATTTGAGGATATGTTGAAGTTGAAATATATATGTTGCGGAGTTACCAATTGCATAAATAAGTCAGTCTAAATTATTTGGAATGTTAAGTTTATGAATTTCTGTTATATTCAAATTTTTTGAAAGAATCAAATGTTGTTCGTAAGATTGAGAGAAGTATTGTTTGGACTATTGTCTTAAAGTTATATTGTAATGGAATGTGATTGGTGGAAGGAAATACGTGATGGCAAGTGGGTAAAAGAAAAAGCAGTTGTGCTAAAGTCGATATTGGTTATGATGTTTTGCAAGATAAGGTGGGTATTGGATAATAGAATAGTTTGATTAAACAGGAAAATAGGTTGGTTATACATAGAGGCGTGAGTGGGAGAAGGTAAAATAATAGGTTATGGAAAGCATGAGGATGAATTTGGGGGTTGAAACAGTATATGGGGAGGAAATTATTACATTATAGTGTCATAGGAACGGCATGTTGATGAGAAAGATTAAATAAGGAAGCGAGTAGTTTAGGCAGTGTGGTGTTAGGCTTTTACTGAAATTTTCCCATAAGACTAATCATGGGATGGTAGGTTGGATTGTTTAGTCTTTCATAAGTCATGATGCGATGTCATTTTGGGCATGATTTGTGAGATTGTGTAAGATAGACAACGGACTTCAATAAATCTGCTCATTATAGCCTAGGGATTTGTAAACAGTATGAGTGTGTGGTTCTGGAGTTCTGTATTGTTTAGTTTATTTTTTTTTTTTTTGTATAGGTGAGAGCGTAGATTACATTATATTGATTTTAAGGAATGGTATTATTGTTAAGTCTGGTAGTATAGGTTGATTGATAAGTTTGTAAGATGTGTGTAAATACATGTTTTTTTTTGACGTAGGTATTATTTTCAGATTTGGTAATAACTGGTGATAGAGTAATCATAGATGGAGAATAGGAGACATGTGGCATTGACCTCGGGAATATGGATGGTTTAATGTAAGCTTTCTAGTCTGAATTGAAGGTTTATTGCGTCATGTTCATCATACGCAGATTTTGTAAATGTGTAAATCATAAGTGGTGTTGTGTTTGTCTGGCTTTGTGGTTTTTTTTTGTGGTTTATGATGAAGTCTGCTGGTTGGTTAGTTCTAAGTTATTATGAAGTTTACGTGGTATTGTGGGATTTTTTCCTGCGTGCTCGTTCCCCACCTTTGGGTTTACATTTGATGTTTTGAATTTTAGTGTTTTATTATGCTATTTGTTTGTTTATTTGTTTTGGTGGGAGGTGGGTTGATCAGATTTTTGTCATAAGTATGGACAGTGGAACGAACTTTCTGGGTTTGGAATGATGTGGAGTGCTTGCATTTGGGGGGTATTTTTTTTTTATTATAGTGGAGTAGCTTACTTTTGATAGGGTTGCTATAGTCCTATTTTAATGTTTTAATGGATTGGCTGGGGAGGTAGGGTTGGCTTTGTGTTATGTTACTATTGCTTTAGGAAGGTAGAAAAGAATCTCTTTAAAGAATACCATCTCCTGGGAACTCTGTCATATATTTTTTGTGTGGCCTCTGGATGAGTGACTTCTATGTATTAAATACTGGCATAGTGGTAACAGATATGCTGAATATATATATTATTTTTTAATCTTTAGCTTGTAAGTTAGTGTATTTTGTGTTCAATATCTATTTTTTTTCTATTAAAGGTGTTTGAGTATATCGTAGTCTGTTAATCAAATAATTTATAGTACAGTGTTTTACTCTCTATAACACTACAGCTCCTCACAGAACTTGACCCCAGTCACAATTGCTTGCATGGTAATATTCACCAAAATGTTCACCATAATCTTAACAAAACCTATAGCTATAGATATCACTAAATCATTTGATACAGCTCCTCAACACCTTTTGAAAACCCATAACAATTTTGAACACAAACTCAAATCGGTTATGTTAGGATAAATTATATATTATTAATCAGTCTCTGGATACCACATAGCCAGTTTATTCCAAGAGTGTCACTGCATGCGCCGATTGAGCAATCACAAGAATATTATACATTGAGTTTTCTGTCAGAGATGGTATTCTTATTTTAAGTTACTTTTTTAACTTCTTATGCAATGACCTTTATATCATCTACACAAAACCCTAGCCTTCCCTAGTCATCAAAAAATTAATTGACTTATGCTATGATCGATCCTATATCTATCACTATCACGCGAGTTATTATCATATTTTAACAATATATTTCTAGTTAATCTTACAACAATGATATAGTTATTATAAATGCTAAATTCAATTACATCTATCATCCTTCTGCACCTTTTGCCAGTATGGATGTGAAATCCAATACACGTACTTCTTATAACTTTCTTAAACCAGCAGACTTCCTCTAAACAAAAAAAACCACCACCCTAGAACTCACATTTACAAATGATGACATACAATCCTTCTGAACTACCTAACATCCATATCCAGTCAATCACAGTCTCTTCTCCATTCTTGATTATTTCACCAGTTTCATCTATCTGCTGCATGTTCCATATCATTCACTTTTCTCAGCCTCTACCTTATTAAACCTCCTTTACTATTAATTATATCATCCTCACATCTCCTACCTTCTTAACATTTACATCGAACTGCGCTCACAATTCAACCTCCTTCATCCTCATGATTTGTAATGTAGATGTTTTGTAAGTGTTATATTCTACACTCTCCTCATTGTCATTTACTCATCAGTTACTTATGATAACGCTTCATGTCCATCTCATCAGTTATGAAAGCTTCATCCCTATTCATTATCTTATGAAAATTTCCCTAACTCTCTTTTTAACGTTTCACACTTCCTTCCATGACCTTTTTATTCCCATGTATGTTTCCATTCATCCTCCTTCCAAACTATTAATTTACCTTTTTTTCCCTCCCTATGTATGCAACTTTTTTCCTTCCCTATTTATTTCCATACACCTTTCTTGCAAAACATCATAATTGACTTTTAGCACAACCACTGCTTTTTTTTTACCACTTGCATCACCTATTTATTCCACCATTCACATTCTTACTTCCTACTCTAGCATGTCCACATACTTCTCTTCCATTCATTCCTCATTTGTTTCAAAATTTGCTCAGATTCATCTTATTCACATTTAGCTGACTTATTTGCAAGTGGTCTCACATATTTTTCCTTGCAACCCTATTCATTTAACTTCTCTAATAATTCTCCCCATTTCCTTCCTTTTTTCTTTCCTCTATCCATGTCCCCACTAACTTAATTTTACCTAAAACCACATAATGATGATCTGATATTCTCATCCCCAATCTGCCACCAATTTAACATACAGTAAATACTTCAACATGTCCTTCATCAACAAAACGTAAATCCTGCTCTTCACTTCAACACCATCTCTACCAACTATACTTATGGATAATCTTGTTCAAAAAATGTATTGCTTACACACATAACCCTCTCCTCACAGAAATCAATCACCTTTCTTCCATTCTCATTTTCTTTTGCAACCCCAAAAGCACTGGTTTGCCATATCTTTTGATCACCTATCTAGCCATTCAACACAATTATTCTGAAGCCCCCATTCGTCCTGTCCAAAATTTCATTCAGATTGTCACAAAGTCTCAATCACCCTCAGATGGACCATATGCAGCAGCCATACATACTGTATACCTTAACCTTCTCTAACTTAAATTTAACCACTAGTGCTATGCTACTCACACGGACAAAATCCACCAAAGCTCTGTGCCACAAGTCACTCATCAAAATCACAACTCCTTCTCTCCCCCACACATTCCTCTCCACCCAAGCACAATAATAAGAATAAAGATATTAATTCTTTTGTTTGTTTTATGAATCAGATAAAAATGAGAAATTATACTAATTAAAGAGTTTAAAAATTGTCTCAAAATGGTTAATGTTTTTTTGAATATTTTGTTTAGTAATCCATATTACAACACACGTGATAAAAATAAGACTTACCATTCCATATTTCCCTCCCGCAATGTGGTTTCCTTCTGATAATTCTGGTTTGATTTCCTTTTCTAATCATTTTCATTTTTTTTTTTTTTTTTTTTGTATTTTGCAACCCATTTCCTCATACTTCTAACTGAAATGAGTCTTTTTTTTGTTTTAGATTTGCATCTTTATTTTGAACAGTCTGTTTTTCGATTTTCAAACTAAAAATTGCTTCCGACTTCAAGTGTTGATTTTTTAATACTTTGATTTATGTCTAATAATATTTGGATGCACAAATATCTGACTTCAACTAGATTAGAAATTGTCATTTTGCGAGTCTTGGCTCTGCAAATCTCTTTTTCAGTTTCTGTCTCTTCAGCGCATAGTTATGTTAAAAATTGACAGAAATGTTGTCTGAATGTTAATACCAGTATTTAAATTGAAGTGTTAAAACAGATCTTATAACATACAATCTGTAAATGCCATTCAAACACTGATTCTATTCTACTGCCTTAAATTCTTCTATTAGTATAATATTTTGAAACTGTATTTTACTAATGTATCTATTTTATTAAAAAGTAATTTCAACATATTAATAACTTTTTTAAACTTACCTGTAATGTCCTAAAGAAAAGCATATTATTATTTTACTTTTATTATAGTACTAATAGTCACATTGCCTTTAAAAATGCATATATAAATTTGCTGAATTTCTAAATCTCATAAGTGAATATTAACAAAATATTATCTGTAAGGAAGAGGTTCATCAGGTAGGATATTTCAATCCACGTTTCTCTATGGTGCATCACTTATTTTAATTGTATCCTATCCCAGTAAACTTATATATAGCCTTTGATATTTTTTAGATCTTTTCTGGCAGTGGAACAAACGTTGCTTCTCCATTTAGCATTAAAATTGAAGAATTAGATGAAACGCTATCTATAAAATCAGAGTTGATTGAAGTAAAGAAGGAATCCATGTTAGACGAAGAGAATGTCAACAATGATGTCATAAAACCTGAAATGATTGGGAAGAAGTCAAACCCTCAACATGTGAGTATATTTTAAATCATTTCTCTTATTACTTTTTACTCAAGTTAGAAACAGTTAATTAAGGGTGCAGGGAACATTACTTATTATTATTATTATTATTATTATTATTATTATTATTATTATTATTATTATTATTATTATTATTATTATTATTATTATTATTATTATTATTATTATTATTATTATAATTATTATTATTATTATTATTATTATTATTATTATTATTATTATTATTATTATTATTTTTATTATTTGATAAAAAATCAATGGTAACAGAAGAAATCAAAGACAACAAAGGACAAATTGGATACCAGAAGAACTATCTTGTAGAAAGCAGATGAAGGTGGTAGAATGAATAAGCTTGTAAGGTAACAACAAAAAAATTACTTTTTAAAAGATAGATAAACTATTATCTAATTGCTTAATTGTTTGTAACAACAATTTGCACATATATTACAAACCTGTTAATCTCTGATCGATCAGCTATCAACTAGGTCTAAAGGTACTTCCAAATATAGAAGTACCTCCACTACTGAAATACTACTAATACGCTATCTTTACTCTATTGTTACCACAAACCACTCTCTATTTCATTTCTTCCTTAACAACCTTTTCACCATTCGTATTCTGACTTCTTCCCACTGTACCATCGACTTCAGGTTATTTTCCTGTTCTATCTTCTTTTACATTTACTTGTTATTACTCTATACTATCATCATATGTTTTATAACTTAACAACTGAAAGTAAGAAAACAAAATTAAATACAATACATGAAACAACTAATTTAAGCTTAAAACTAAGTTCTAACTACAACCGGTCTTTGGACAGATTCCATTAATATAGAAAAACTACTACTACACTACGACGTCCATCATTAACAGCTGCTTCCTTTTTCTTTTTATCCATCATCGGCCACACCTGAAATGACAGAAAAACAATCTATTATTATTATTATTATTATTATTATTATTATTATTATTATTATTATTATTATTATTATTATTATTATTATTATTATTATTATTATTATTATTATTATTATTATTATTATTATTATTCTCTCAAACTCTTCAGATTCGCCACAAAAAAACAAATTATCCGTATATAATAATAGGTAGGACACCCTCCACTCTCTTCCATTCTCCATCATTCAAATACCATCCCCAGCCACATTCACCACTACTTACATTCTGTATATTATAGCAATCACTCCATCTTTTACTCTTTGCTTTACCAGCCCTACTAAGAAGTTTCACATCGGTTACTCTCTTTATTGACACACTTATACCTTTCCCCTATCTTCATTTCTTCCAGAACACTTTCAGGAACCTCCCTTTGTTCTATCTGTACAGGGTTTGTAGTTTCCAGTACTTCATATTCCTCAAATTCATCCTTACTTTCTGTCTCATTTACACAGCCTTTCTCGCTTTCATAATTTTTGTCATTTGTATCTTCCCTAGCTATTACATCGTTAGTCGGAGCACCTGCTAACCTTGTGATATGAACCCTAGGTACCTCCCTTAAAGTCTCTCCATGTTTAACTATGACCGTTTTTTCATCCCGACCTATTACCTTAGCTGGACCCCTCCACTCTTTATCCATTTCCCTTTTATAATACACATTTTCTCCAATCTCGGCTAATTCCACATTGTTCTCTTGCTTGGCCTCATTTTTTTTTTTACAGAAGATAAACACCACCACTCACTGGCAGAGCCCTAATCTAGGAGGGGGTGTACTCAATTAACGTCCGAGCAGGAAGGAGCCAAGCCCAAGGAGAGAATAGCTCACATTCTCCCACCCGACCAGTTGACAACCTGGGACCCTCGCTTTGTTTGGCGAGTGCTCTACCACTGAGCTACCGGAGGCTTTTTGAATAAATAAATATAAAATATAAAAAAAAAACATATACACATATACATACATAATAGGTACACACGCAAATACATATAATATTATTATCATTATTATTATTTAAAAGCTAAACACTACATTTCAATCATAAATTCACTATATTTCACCATCAATCAGTACTAATCACTTCATTTTATTATTATTATTATTATTATTATTATTATTATTATTATTATTATTATTATTATTATTGCTATCTTTATCCTTTCATCTGCTTAATGTTGAATGTTTATGACCATACTTGACTTAATACCCTGCAAATACTTTAACAAAATTTCCCTTCAATACCCAAAACACCCACACTATCATCATTTTCATTTGTATAATTAGGCAGCCTCACATTCTTACCAAAAATCAATTGATTGGGTGAATACCCACTCCTATTCAGTAGGCTATTTTTTTTAGCTGCCACCAACCAAATTAAACTTACATTCTTACATTCTCATCTTTCATTTTTTTTTTCTTTCAAATTTCCAGAGACCGGTTTTTTCTCCTTGTTACACACCATACCTTTCCAATCTCGCCTCTCATTTATATTGTCTGAATCACTTCATTTCAACTGTGACGCGATCTTTGCTTTCCTTCGGGAACTGACTCTGTTCTATAAGATTTAATTCTTGCATTCCCGTTTTCCCGCGCTCGGTTTAGGAGTTACCCTTGTAGTTGGTTTTCTGACAGTATCGCCGCTTTTTTGGTGCGCATTGGTGGCTCCTGTACACTTACTAAAAAAAAAAAATATATATATATAATATATTATATATATATGATATATAGAATGGCTATTATATTATATATATAATATATATATATATGTAATATATATATATATATATATATATTATATATATATTATATAATAATGATAATGGCAGGAAGGTGGCTGGTTCAATTAAATTGTTGCTGGATGTAAAGGGACTAAGTTTAGAGTGCGCTAGGGTCTTACATGATGGTATGTTGTTACCTTTGTTAATGTATAGTAGTGAGACTATGGTCTGGAATAAGAGGTACAGATCTAAGGTTCAATGTGTTCAGATGGACAATCTTAAGGTCGTGTTATGTGTGAGAAGAATTGATAAAATGAGGAATGAACGTATTAGAGAGTTGTGTGGTGTGAAGAAAGGGGTAAATGAGAGAATAAATGAAAGGACGTTGAGATGGTTTCATCTGTGGATATGAATGACAGTCGGTTTGGTTAAGCGATGTATAGTGTAGTGTGGTTGGAATCGACCGGCTGGAGCACCGAAGAAAAAGTGGATTGAGTCAGTAAACGAATGTCTGAAGGAGAGAAATGTGAGTTCGGCAGAGGCGAGATTAAAGGTGCATAATATGAGTGAAAGGCCCAGTTTTGTGAGAGAGTATGGTTGTGGCCCGCATGGGCCAGCGGATGAACCCTACATTGACGATATGCCATAGTGAAGGTCCGTCTCGGTCCCGTGAAGCCCTAGGGTTGATTTTCTGACTGCGACAAATTCTCACTAAAAGGTATAAAGGGGGCGGTAAGGGCTGGGCTTTCTTTTCGACTTGTGTCACATTCTTCTACTACTTTCTGTTTCCAGTGCATGTCACCCACCTTACTCCCAGTCTTGGGGGAAAAAAGGTTGATGAAGATTATATATATATATATATATATATATTATAATATATATATATATTAATATATTATATATATTATATATATACTATATATTATAATTTATATATATATATATATATATATATATATATATATAATATAGTATATTATATATATATATATATACTGTATTAGTGATGTGCCGATTCCAAAATTATTGCCGATGCCGGTGCCTATTTATTCTTTGCTGATATATATATATATATATATATATATATATATATATATTATATGTAATATCTGATATATATAATATATAATATATAACATATAATATAATACATAATATATGATTTAACGCTGTGTAAGGTTGCTTGATTCGCGACAACCGGTTCACAAAATGCGCTCCAGCATAGTGGTACATTCAATCCCAAATCCGCAAGCACTGTTCCATGGACCAAGTGTGCATATTTTGATATATTTTTTCCCCTTACTGCTATAATTGTGGAATGAGAGATATATTTGATAAGTGAATGAAAAGGATTGGGGCGAGGAATGACATTCCATAAATCTACTTCAATCCTGTTTCTTTTTCTATTTTTAGGTCACTATTACCTACTATTCTTCCTATTCTGGCCGTAGAGGTTGTTCCAATTCATCCTTCCGAATGAAGGTGATTGGTATATGGATGTGTTTTAGACTGTATGACCTATGACTTAATCTGTTTATATCTTTTTCTTTTTAGGGATACTTAAGAATATAGTGTATCCTAGCCATTTAAAGTTTTAAACATATAATATTAGATTATTTAAAGGATATCGTAATAGTTTACTCTTAATCAGCCAACTAGTATTTTATATTTGTCAAATATAGAGGCTAGAAAGGTTTTCTAGTTTAAATGTAAAGTGTAGTAAAATTGGGTAAAATTGCTTCTTTAGATTGTACACAGAAATCAATATGATAAACATTCTTCATCAGTTATTGGGTTGGATCTCAATGCTTATTAAGACTAAGCTCTATGAAAAAGTATTATAAAAGAATTCCTATCACTCAAAAAAAATGTTGATCTTCAGAATGTAAAAGCTGCGCCATAGAGTATAGTCCAGAGAAACATCTCAAAGAGTTAAAAAACTAGAACCAGAAAGAAGATAAACCGAAGAAGTTAAATAAGCTAATAGAATTGAAAAAAGCTCAAATAATTACTCATAACAGATCTATAAACTTGGAGAGCAGAAGAAAAAATAGATTGAAATCTAGAAGGACTACTGACACAGAAGTAAGATCGCAAAGTTAAATCGAAAAAATTCGAAGTCGGATTTGAGAAAAATGTAAAAGATATAATAGAACTCGACCAGTGTTTAGGGAACTTTGGTGAAAATCATCGAGATGAGACGTTAAAAACTTAACCATAGGTATTCTCATAAAAGGATTTTATCGGGTTGTTAAATATTATTTTCTGTTGTGATAAATAAAACATGTAATATACCTCTTTGGACAAATAAAAGGGAGTGCGATTGACAGTAGAGCTATAGATGGCCGAAAATATAGGTCGCGAGTGATTGTTGGTGAAAAGCAAATTGTGTAATTCACAGATGAGAAAAATAATGACAGAAAAAGAATATTCTTTTTGGAAAGTTTATTAAATTTTAGATACATTCGAAATAGGAAAGAAATAGATGATAATACGACAAATATTTATATAAAGTAAATCAAACAATTTCTAAGAAGTCACTGGGTAAAGAATTCTAATTGCAATCAATTTGAAGATATATGGATGTGGAAGTAAGAAAACCATGCATTAGTAAAAGAGCAGTAGTAAAAAGGCTGAATTGATGAAAAAAGATAGAAATAGGTATAACGTATGAAGACATGATATTTTGATACAGGCCACAAAAATACCAGAGACGAACAGTGGTTTGTTAATGAGAAAGAAGATGTAAGAGGTGAAAATTCGAAAATGATCAATTAAACATGTCATTTTGACTTCCGAGTTCTAAGTATCACAAGATCTGTTTGGTGTTACAAGTATAGTATGAGTAGTATATGTATAATATATAAATTTCAATGAGAATTAATAAATATAGTGAGTTAAGTTTTATTATATATATATAATTTATGTATGTCATTAAATAGATATATATTATATATATATTATATAATTATGGTAAATATATTCATGGATGTCATACTATAATTTATTATGATTAATTGTATTGTATTTCCATGTCGTGCTTTTAACTTTACAGTTAGTAGCTATATATTATATATTCAGTATTAAATATCATATAGGCTAATAATATAATATTAAGAATTGTGTATATGACAATTGGAATTATATAACTTTCTTAAAATAAAGGTCATACCTATCTTCATAAAATATGGGATACCAAACATATTTAACTCAATGTCATCAATAATAATATTATAACTGAGCTTACAGTATGTATTATTATATTAAATAATAATATTAATATAGTATAAAGATGATTGAAGAATAAAAAGAAATAAACTATAGACAACTTATAAAGGGTTTGCCAACTAAAATGTCAACTTCTAACTGACTCACTCACTACTAGAGACAGCACCTATCAGGCGCATACGCTAAAGGATCTTATCCACAAAACAACACGAGAAACCTGACGTCCCGCCTCCGTCCTGATATCTCATTATCAGCTTATGCTTAAACAAACACGCCTTCAACACCGGTATAGATAGCGTATGTCTCGCGCGAATATAAGTGACACTTTAACAAAAGGTTTAAATAATAATATAAAGGATAGCTCTTCTGAAAGAAGGAAGAAGAACGATAAAGATGTTAAGAATGTAGTCGTATTACACTAAGAGTGAGATTAATCCCTCGCGTAACGCCAATACAAACCTAAGATTAACCCTTCATAGGTGTAAATGTGGTGTGATTAACTATGTAATCATCTGCTCTTACACTCGACTTCAAGCGACTGTAATTGTGGGAGGAGGTGTGATATCAAGTCCCTGTGGAAAAAAGTATACCTACACCCTGTTCGGGAAGAAAATACTGCACCCAGATGAAAGTCTATAATTCCAATAGAGCGTTATGAGTTGTTACGATAACCAAGAAATTTCATAGACGATCTCAATGAAGGGAGACAATACAGGGAAAGTATCAATGATAGACCGACTCATCTGTCAATACGAGTGAACTATTCTGCTGATGTGTGAAGTTTAATATCACGGTGATTCACACAAGAGAGAATTTATAGGTGGGTATGGCTAGTTCACCTCTGGGGTCCTTCTTTTCATGGTTCGATCGACAACGGCCTCGCTGTTCTTGCATACTCTAGATGAAACGAGTGCATGGCCATCGAAAATATAGCTCACACCCAGACCTGGTATCAAAACCATGTTGTCATCAGAGTATAAAGAAGTGGAGAAAGTTTAATGAAGACGACATATAAGTTGTTAAATTCTGTCATAGGACTCATAAAGAATGGAAACAATGACTTACTCGATCTGATTGATTATAAATGAAATTTCAAGAACTTACGAGTAATGTGAGCTAATTAAGAAAATATTGACAATTGATTATCGATCATATATAGTTGAATGTAAGTGATAGTATTGTATACTCCAAGTCCGGGTCTGGTAATAAGTTGGGTCAGGTCTCTGTTCGGACGACATAAATTGATTAGTTCTTCTCTAAGCGGAAACAATGATAAGTTACCGGCATAGCCCGGATTCCAGACGCAAGACAGGTCACTATCATAACTACTTCTCACCGCTTATTGTTTCGCAGGTAAAGAGGTAAGTATAAAGATGGTTAAATTGACCTGTAGCTTTTATAACAGTGCAATTAATAGAGAGGAATAAGTATATATATTAAGTAGTAATATCCCGTCCGGTTGAGAGGACAAGATTATATGATGAGCTTACCTGAAGCCTTGGATATTGAAGGTCGATATTATGACCTCCTCTGTGATGTGCTCTCATATCAGATAACTCCATATCAACGTATAGACGCAAATGTGTATAATCTCTTCTCGATCAACCATAGGATCGGTGAGTAAGACTTGATTGTGGTCCATGAATATGAATACCACGGTGGCTTTATTAGGCGCACCTACTCAGCTCACTGTTGGATTATATCGCCCGTAAATATAGAATGAGAATCAGTTATATCCTGAGATGATGGATACCTCTCGAAAACTACTACAGGTCTCAGATCCGAGAACTTACGTCGCATGGTATATGTTAGACCCAGTAGACAAGCAGCACAGATATAAAAGTTAAGTGATATCTGATAGGAGCACGTCCCTATTCTATCGAGCGCTTTAAGTTCATGACAGGTTCTCGCCTATATATAACAATCAGAAGAAGTTAAAACTGCATAGAAAGAGACGTTCTTAGTTAACATATTTTATCATATTCTAAAGGATGATTAATCCTAAGAAGTATCGGCACTCGCGTGGCGTTATAGTCTTACTTGGGTATAAAAGATGGGAATGTGCTGGCTGCTTAATGATCCTGGCGTGAGTTGTAGGGTTCAAACAGAGGGCTCCTGTGAGAATAGCTGCACTGCAAATCGGAATTCGAAAAGTCCAAACACTATATAAGTGTTATATGTTCAGAGATAGATGAAGCGTGCGGTACCCATAGTCTAACAATACATAATGCGTCATCTCCTGAATATGTCATCCAACGTATCCTATAGATCGACGAAAAGACATCCTGTAGCATTGACTGATTACGGCGTGCGGTTATCAGAACTCTCATAATGTCTCTGTCGCTAGAAGTGAGACATGGCAGCGTTGATACGTGCGATGCTCGTGATACCACAGTACTAGATAGCTTATTTCAAGTATATCGCTTACTAATGCGAGATAGTGAATAGCTCCTCATATAGCGCGTAACTAAGAATATCGACGTGATGGAGTCATGCATACAACTTAATAGTCAATGGAATATATAGTTGTATAGATAATTGTCTGAAGATGATATGGAACAGAATGAGAGATGCATCAAATAGATATACGAGAAGTGATGCCTGACTATACACTATTATATGTAGGAGACGAATTGGATATACTGTACGCAACCACACTGATAAATAGAGCTTATTGAAGTGAAGGATGTGGAAAGAGAGGATTTTGTGCGAGTTAGGAGATGCTGTTAACAAAGCGAGAGCGATCTGGATATCAATGTAAAGTTAGAAAGAGAAAGTAGAGTATGTAATAAGGATATCATAGAGAGTGTAAGGACAGTCACACTACACATGTGGATGTATAATTATATAGGAATATGGAGTCGAGTCTGGAACAATGTAATAACCATAAGTTGTCTGAGCAGGAATGATATTATAGAGTAATGTACTAGTGTGTTGGTACATGAGAAAAGTAATTTCGGATAAACGGTATGATATGCAGCAGTTGATAATCTAGCTTAATGGAATAGATTGACAGTGTACATTATCAAATGTAAAGAGGAGACTTGGAGATGCAATAATAACGTAGGTCGAGCTGTACTAAAGGCGACTAGAGACGCTCTGAGAGAGTGACCTAGATGGCGGATACATTCAACGATAGAGGTATGTTCGTTACCTTGTGTCTTCCATTGGCACTTATAGCTAGAATGAGTACTATGTACTGATGCGAATAAAGATAGATATATAGATCTAAAGATTCAAATAGTGTTTCAGGATGGAACAATCTTAGTGGGCGTGTTTAAGGTGTAGAGAAGAAATTGTAAAGTGAGGAGAAAGAGCGTATTTAGAGATGTTAGTTATTTGGATGTAAGAAAGGGGAAAAATGAATGAGAATAATGAAAGTATGTGAGATGTTTGGTTCAATTGTGAAAGGAAGAAGATGATATATAATGAATATAGTATCAGGATATTGTTTAGTCGAGAATTAGTAATAGTGGCGAGATTGTGTTAGGGAAACGAACACCCGCATTGGAGGACGTGAGGAGAAAGTGGTTATTGAGTCGGTATGAAATATGTCTATAGAGAATGGGAGGAGAAATGTGTAGTAAGAGTCATTAGCAATGAGAGGCGAGAAAAAGGTGCCAATAATAGGAGTGAATGCTTGCTTTTGTATGGGGCATTGGTTGTGGCCCACCTGCGCCAAGGAATGAACCCTGTATACATGAGACGATATATACCTTAATAGTGAGGGTACATGATAGACGTCGCCAAATATAGTGTTACCCATGAAAGCTTATAGGAGTGGATTTTGTAGAATGTGATCAGAGTTACTACTAGAATTTAAATGGTACAGATAGGGAGGCTTGATAATAGGTTAAGCTGCGGCTTTCTTTCGTAACCTTTATGTACATATTCTTTCTGCTGCTTCTTTTCGTAGTAATGCTCGAGATCACTCGCACTACTTACTACCCAGTCATGGGCAAAGAGTAGAAGATAAAAGAAATTAATGATATATATATATATATATATATATATATATATTAATAATATTTATATATATTAATATAAAATATTATATGCATATTATGTGATATAATAGAATAATATTATAATATTTATTAATATAATAATATATATATATATAATAATATATATTATATATTATATATTAATAGTTGTTATATATATATAGTTATTATATATATAATTTATTCCATAATAACCTTATAATATTATATATATATATGTTTAACTAGTATATATTTATATATATATATATAATATATATATGAATATTTATTATATATATACTATTAAGATATATAATATATATACTTATATAGTTATTAATAATTACAGGGGTGATTCAAAACCTCTTTCTATGCGGCAAAACGCTCTGAGGCTGCTGATAGAGCAAACATTATTTAAGGAACATATTGTTAGAATAACCTAGTGATAGACGCTATCGGTTCAAATTAACGAATTGAAGATACACTAAGTCTATGTTTTGTGAGCGTTTGTCGCATGTTAGAGTAGTTACCGACATTTAGGTTCCTCAAGTTTAATGTTTTATGTGCTGCTGCGTACATGTGTGTTACGCCTCAAAAAACACAATCCTTCTGAAAACACGTGGTGCTAATACCTTAACCATGCCCAATCATCGTGATATCCGTTAGTCACTGTGTTAGGCATCGATTATATGAATGGATCAATAAACTCTCCCGAGTTAACCGACATGATAAGGTGTTACGGTGCGGCGAACGGAAAATGGACGAAGAGCGCCCCTCATGTACCGGGAACGGTTTCCACAAACGGAAATCACGCTTACCACACAATGTTTGCTTCGCCTTCATCTGCGCCACTTCGAGATAATGCGGACCCATTCGTCCCCGTGCATTGTGGAAAGACCGCTAATACGAGGACTCCTGCGTGTTTGAGAAGAGGTGCTTGAGAGACGCAACGATCTCGTCGACTTAGCACACTCGCCATTGACCATCGCAGGGTTCAAATTCAGTGTCTGATTGTCAGTCATGACATGAAACAAATGCCTCCATTGCTATACCACCCACAGAAGTGAGTACAAGCAACTTGGCGGCAAAACGACTTCTCACCCCGTGTCGATTTGCCTCGTGGTGTGTCTAGCAACTCATTAGCTCATAATCCTGCCTTGCCGTTGCATCATTCGTCTTTTTTACCGATAGCGTGCTATCATAGACCCGTATGGCTACTATCAAAGCAGAAACATCCACATATTTGACGAGGAAGACAATCCGCACGCAATGTTTCAGAGTTCACCAGGCGCGAGAATTAATCGCAGGTGAAAACATCTGGGGTGGAATCTTGTCATGGACGACATACCCCTTGTCATCATTCCACACCGTTTGAATGGACCTGCGTACCTGCAACTACTCCAAACACCGCTTCGCAGACTCGAATCGACGTTATACCAACCTTGCAGACACCGCAGAGACCTTTTTGTTCCATACATAGATGGCGCTCCAGCACACTTCAGCCTACCATAGAATACGGGCTCATCCTGTAACAGAGTCTTATCTACTACAAATGGATATTGGAGAGGGACCTTTGCGTGGCCTGGCAAATCCGCCCGACCTTTACGCCTCTCTAGATACCTTTTCTAGCGGGCAGTGAAGGAGTGTGTGTACATTAACTCAGCTCAACACAAGAGAGGAACTGATTCAGCGAATATTCACGCGTGTCGATTCAAAAATCAACACAGTGAAACATGTTCGGTAGAGTCCGCAAGCAATGGCACGGCGAGTAACGAATTAATCAGGTACAGGGCGACACGTTTTAACCACCACCTGTAATTTTCCCCATAAAAATGATTCATAACAAGCACCATTGCCTTGCTTTACAACATCGGCTTTCAAACACATACGGGTTTGAAACAAAATATCCTTATGACCTCTATACAACCTGTCTGATACACAGATGACACACGCACACATTCATAACATTAGAAATACCCAAAATCTCGTTACGAAGCAACACCGTCATAACAAACATCACGTTGGTTACCTTACATCATCCTGCTAACTTTGAAGGCGGAAGCGGTCATACAACAGAGCTTTAAACAATAAAAAATCCTACGTGTCGATATGCAGCCTCCGAAGGTCGCCAGAGTGAGAATTCACCCGATATATAAATAATAAATATATAGTAGAATGGTATGATAAAAAGAAGTAAGTATTAAGAATAAATAAATAGATGAAATATAAATATAATAGTAATAATATTAGTAGTATAGATATATA
>JABUQX010008784.1:10000-17500 GCA_015478945.1 Trachelipus rathkii
TGAATGATTATAGGGTAGTGGGTAGGATATGATAGTGTGAGGTACATATATATATTATATATATACTATATATATATAATAGTATATAACTATATATATATTATATATATATACTATAATATAAATTATATATATAGATATATATATATATATATATAGTATAGATATAATATATTAATAATATAACTATATATATATATATATATATATATATATAAATAATATATAAATATATATATATATATATAATATATATATATATAATTAATATATATATACATATAATATATATATATATAATAAATATACTATTTATATATATATATATATATATATAATAGTATATATATATATATATAATATATAATAATATATATTATCATATTATATATATATAATATATATAGTGAGTGAGGAATATATTATATATATATATATACAGTATATTTATATATATATATCATATATATATATTATATATTAGGTTGAGTATATATATATAATTATATATAGTATATAATATATATATATATAATATATATATAATTTATATATTAGAAAAAACAGAAAGATCTGTCTTCTTATCTGTGACGTCAACCTCATCAACCTCTACCCTTAGATTTCAAACATTTCTATTACATTCATTTGATATAGCACGCACTTCCAAAAGGCGTTCATCTCGACATGATTTAGGTGTCAATTCAATAGTAAATAGCATAGTCGATGACCCCTACATCAAACACGGCAACAACCCCTCCACCTAGAAGGGATAAAGCTACATAATAAAAAAGTAGCATAATACTATTCTACTATATACAACAATCTGCTCCCCATCCCCATTACCCGACTCTCCCAGCATTAAAGACATTCATACACAATTAACCCAAGAAATTATTTCCGCATAGCCAAACAATACCATATACCCCAAAGCATGCCCACCTGAAATTTCAATAGTGAAAACTTCGACCACCAACCACGGGCAAGGCTTTCACGGCTCCGCTCTGGGATACCAACCCTCCTTTAAGGAATACAAATTTGATTATCTCGGAGACCCCTCCCCCTACTGTCAAAGCTGTCATTCTCAAACAATCGACAACACAAAACATCTCAAAATAGATAGCCTTACTTTAGTGGGTATCAGAAGCAATTTCACTACACTAAAACTATCGGATCTCTGGGCGCTGCCGGCGATGGTGGCAGAGTACCTTGAGGTTGCACGATTTAGTAGGAGGGGAGCAGGGGCGACAAAGTAAAAGGAGGAGGTGGAGGAGGTACATGACTGGAAAATTCAAAACAGAAATGAAAATTCAATAAATTGTAATATTAATAGAATAAGGAGAAGGTTGTAATAGTTCGACGGCTAGAAAGATTAGAGAGAGTTAGACAGAGAAGGAAAGTTAAGGAGTCGACAAGCCCTAGACTACACTTTATCAAGGAGAGCAAAATGTGTGGAACCACCCCAGATATGTGATTGATACTCTCTATACAAAGACGAGCAGCACCCATATGCAAATCTAGCAGCTGGGGTGATGAGAAAAAATTCCGAAGGAGCCTTGGAACGTCCAATTTTCATGAAACTTGTTAGAAATAACATATGATCTTTCTAAGAAATATCAAAGGAAAAGAAAATAACAAGAGTATTAAGAACAAAAGAATGATTGAGTTTTGTTTTCAAAGAACAAATTATATTTGTTTGGAAGATTATGTCAAGTTGATAGTTGAAGAGGCCGAGTTATTGATGCGTTGAAATCAACCATGTTTTCTTTAACACTTCTATAGGTACGAGAAAGATTAAAAGTTTGTTGCTTCAAGGCTACCCTCCTATAAGTAATTTATATTTGATGAATGAGTCGTCTTTCATATTGGAGGGAGTAATGATGAGTATTGGAGTTATCAGCCTAAGAGTGGAGAGGAGAGAGTAACAGAGAGATCATTGATGAAAAATAGAAAAAAAGAGTTTTTATAGAACAGAATTCTAGGGAACACCACTATGGACAGCTTTATAGAGTAAGTGGTGGCTAGAAACGATAGCCGCCATAGAACGAATGGGAAGGCATGAAATTAAAGCTTTGCGCCATAGTTTATCGAAAGCCTTCGATTTGTCTAGGACCACAGAAAAAGATTCACCGAAATACGGAAGAGCAGAGTACCAAGAGTTGGAGAGAAAGGAAAGATCACCATTCGAGCGGTCCTTGCAGAAACCTTACTGGCAATCAGAGATGAGATTAGAATATTTAAGATGTTGCTAAATCTTCTTGTTAAGAATAGATTCAAAAACTTTAGGAAAACAGATGTCAAAGCGACCGGATGATAGTTGTATTGTTGACTGGGGTCCCGATTCTTCAGGTCATGTTGGATGAATGCACTCTTCCAACAGGAGGAAAGGTTGAAATTGATGGGAAATGCGATGTGAACATAGAGATTGATGGAAGAAGAAAGAGAGTCGAGGTTAAGTTAAGCACTTCCATTATCCTAGTGTTCAGCTCAGAGGATGCATTAATAACATTTTAATTAGTTGAGAGGAGGATAAAAAGAGGAATAGCTCCGGAACAGTCTAGAATGGAATTAGAAGGACAAATTTGAGCAAACAGTTCAGCTTTAGCAGAAGTTAAGACATCAGTATTAACGACAGAGATACAGGAGGTTAGGTTAGGTTAGGTTAGGTTAGGTTAGGTTAGGTTAGGTTAGGTTAGGTTAGGTTAGTAGTTAGGTTAGGTTAGTTAGGTTAGGTTAGCGTAGGGTAGGTTGTCTTTTTTTTTTTTTAGGGTTTTTTTTTTTTTTTTTTTTTTCAGGGGGGGAGGTGGTTAGGTTAGGTTAGGTAAGGTAAGGCTAGATTAAAATAAAATTCAATGTTACGTTTTTTACCCTTATTAATATCATTTGAGATATTTCATTAAAATAATTTTAATATTAATTTAACCAATTGTAATTATTCATATAAACTCATACGTTGTTAAAATTCCAAACTTCAAAGATGTAAAATGTTTAAAGAAAAAACGCGTTTGCAAAGAATCATAATAATTATTTATTCTATTTTATTTGCTAATTATACTTAAGGATTATTCTAAAGTAAACAAACTCAACATTAAAATTTTCTTAGGGTTGTTTAAGGAAATGCATACAATTTATTAAAATAATAATAATAATAATAATAATAATAATAATAATAATAATAATAATAAAAAAAAAAAATATATAATAATAATAATAATAATAATAATAATAATAATAATAATAATAATAATAATAATAATAATAATAATAATAATAATAATAATAATAATAATAATAATAATAATAATACTTCTGTAATATCTATTGTGCTCAATAACATCTACAAGCAAATTACTTAATTATCCATTTATATAATCCATGACATGCATATATATATATATATATATATACTATATAATAAATAATTATATATATATATATATATAATATATATATATATCTATAGTATATAAATATAGTATATATATATATATATATACTATTATCTCTTCTATATAAATATATAATATATAGTATATATATATATATATATATATATATATATTATATATATATCATATATATATATATATATATATATATATATATATATATATATATATATATGAGCGTTCTTATTTTGTCCATTACAGCATAAAACATGCATGCCTTTATGACTATTGCTCATATAATAACAGTAATAATATCACAATCAATATAGAAAGCAATCAAAGTTGTCCAATTAAATTGAACAAACGTCATAAAGGAGACCCCAAATCAATGAAACGCCTTCTGATTCTGAAATTCGAAGATCGCAAAACGATTCGTTGAGAAGAACTATTTATATAGGTTGAATAAGTGGATAGTATTTCAAATCGTTTTTTTGCTTGAAAAAAGATTTTATTTTAATTTAGCTTTCGAATCATTGCATCATATGAACGGTATCGAGTTATATAAATCAATTTTTTCTTGCCAGTTTCTCTATCTATCTATCTATCTATCTATCTATCTATCTATCTATCTATCTATCTATCTATCTATCTATCTATCTATCTATCTATCTATCTATCTATCTATCTAAGGATTTGTAAATCTTGAAAAATATTTAGGTATTATGAAGAGATTTTTTTTTATTGTTTTTCGATTTATCCATGGCAATATATATATATATATATATATATATATATATATATATATTATATAATATGTATATATACTATTATAATAGTTTGTGTGGTAGTGTATGTGGATATGGTATATGCGAATTTTCAAAGTAGGTAGTCCTATACCTGAATTATGAAAATTAAATTAGTTTCATGAAGGGATAATTATATTTTATATTACTTTTTCGATTCAATCATTGCAACATGTGAATGGTTTATATATATATATTACTATATATAATATAATATATATATATATATCGTATATATATAATTATTAATATATATATTACATCTATATGCAAGATGTATATAATGTATAAATGCTTTATACATTTATGTAAGCATGTAACATATATATTATATAATATATAATAATATATAATATATATATATACTACTTATATTTAATATATATACGTATATATATATATATATATATATATACTATATATAATTATTTATATATATACTATACTATATATATATATATATTATTTGTTTATATATAATATATATATATATATATATATATATATATAATATAATAATATTATATATATATATATATTATAATATATATAATATATATATATCATATATATATCGTCTATCAAAAAGATTTCCGTATTCCCATCTTCAGAGTTTAAGGTCTAATGCTATATGAATTAAATGGGAATTTTAAAATTTATGATTTTTAATAAAACAAATGTTTAGAAGCAAGTAAGAATAAACATGAAGCGCATAGTGTAAACAGATACGAACATCTTTGTTGAACGTGTAAAACCGAACACGAACGTTTTAGTTCATCCATTATCTTGTAGATGTTGTATTACAAAGTCATGTAAACATGACAAGAACTGTTGATAGGAATAATCATTCGCTCGCAACAGAGACCATTTGATTTAGTATATATATATATATTATATATACGTCTCATAAAATAAATAATTGTTAACAAACGTTAGTCCGTGATCTCTAAACATGATAAAACCTTAAATCCAGTCTATTTGCTTCGGATAACAGAGAATGCAGTGAAAATGACTACCCTGGTCGCTATTTGGCGTTTTATTTACTGTTCAATGAAAAGACGGTAAAACCACTGTAAAAGAAGGCCTGCTTTTAATTTTATCAATAGTGTAATCTTAAGCTGCAAAGATAGAAGAGACAGGTCCTTTTACCTACACAGAAAGGCTCCTTTTTACCAATCATTTTTTAATTATTCTTTTATTTCGCTTTAGCTTCTTTGTTCAAAAGGCAAAATGCCTTTTATATTGTTAAACATTTTATCTAATTTACCTTTTTACTAAAACAAAAACCCTAAAATTATTCCTTGTATGCGGAGATTAAAGAAAACCCCATGATATATATATTATATAGTGATAATATATATAATATATATATATATATAATAATATATATATATATATATATGATTATATATATAATTAATATTTATATATATATTACTATATAATAATATATATATAATATATATTATATATATATATATATATATATATTATATATAGGACATCGCTAGGGTGGCAATGTTGCAATGTTACATTGCAATGTTGCATGCAATGTTGCATGCAATGTTGCAAATGTTGCAAACAAAATTTGCAACATTTTGCAACAATTTTGATATTTTGGCGTATTAAGACGTTTTTTGGGTCAAATTATGGGTTTTCGGGTACGTAGAAGCGTTTTCCGGGGTCAACGACGCGATTGGACCAACCCCCAAGGCCCTGGCGCACCACAGCGCACCACACCACACCTCACCGCACCGCACCACACCGCACCCACCGCACCGGCCACCGCACCGCACCGCACCGCACCACACCGCATCGCACCATCCCGCCCCTCCCCCCCTCGCTCCGTATTTTTTGCCGTTGCCGACTCCTTTTCTATACTCATCTAGGTACCTGAGCCCTTTTAGTAGTATTTTTTAACTGCCTATGACGATACATTTCAGTTTATATTACTTATATTCACGTAGGATCCTGAATGTATTTCCATATACAAGGTTTTTTCATAACGACGGCACAACCCAGGTATCTATCATCGTTCATTGATTCGTTAGGCCTAGATACATTATCCTATCAATTGGTTCCATAGCAACCATTAGGCTTAAATACGTACCCATATCAACATTAGTAACAATATGACACATCACAAGTAAAGATATGTGATTTGTCAAAGGTTTGAATCAGACAGAGTTCCCGTCAGTCGTTCCAACGTCTGATTATATTAATAATATATAATAATATATTAGTATACTATATATATATATATATATATATATCTATATATATATATATATATTAATTTATATATATATATTATATATATATATATATATAATATTATATTATATATATACACTATACTATATATATATATATATATATATATTATATATATATATATATACGTATATAGTATAGTATACAGGTGTTTACGAAATAGGGGACAAATTTGGAGGATATTATCTTCTGTACCATACAATTGTGTTGTCTTAAAATAAAGTTACCTGGTAAAGTTCTTCATAGTAGGTAAGATGAGTTAGGAAGGGCGAAGAATGTTATGATGTGAATATGTGTGCTTATATCCGTAGATGTGATCAGTTATTATATTATTATTATTATTATTATTATTATTATTATTATTATTGATTATATTTATTATTATATATATTATATTATTATTATTATTATTATTATTATTATTATTATTTATTATTTTATCATTATTATTATGATTATTATTAATATTATTTTATTTTATCATTATTTATTCTTGATATTATTATTATTATTATTATTATTATTTTATTATTATATTGATTATTAATTATTATTAGTATTATTATATTTTATATTATATTATTATTATATTATTATATTATTATTATTATTATTATTATTAATTATTATTATTATTATTATTATTTATTATTATTTTATTATTATTTTATATTAATTATTATTATTATTATTATTATTATATTATTATTATTATTATTGATTATTTATTTTTATTTATTACTATTGTTATTAATTATTATATATTATTATTATTGATATATATATAGATTATTATTATTATTATTATTATTTATTATTATTATTATTATTATTTTATTATATATATTATTATATTAATTGTGACTTTGGTTATTATTCTTATTATACTTCTTTGTTATTATTTTTCCTGTTCCTATTCGTATTATTTCTATTATCTAGTAAATTATTATCAAAATAAATAATGGTATTAAGCATTAATATATGCTTATTAGTAATAGTAGGAGTATTCATTATGATTCGCATTATTATTTGCTATT
>JABUQX010008784.1:27500-32500 GCA_015478945.1 Trachelipus rathkii
TAAATATATATATATAGATATATATTATATATATATATATATATATATATACGAGAATACAAAGATATTCTCAGTAAATAATAAATGCAGAGGTATAGCTGTTTCAAAATGGCTTTTAAGAATCTTGTACGAGAGGCATTCAAAAACAATAAATAACTTATTGTATGCATTTATTATCTGTTTGAATAATACCAAGTAAAAAATACCTTGCAGTTCATCGTAATTGTTCGAAAGTAATAAGACCAATCTATGTGCACTTTCCAACTATTATGATAAGCATACATGTTGCTCCTCTGTGGTCGTTTTGACAATTGTTTTTATATATTTATAATTTATTTGTATACTTTGCTTTTGCATATATTCTTACAAATTAAGATTAATGGAAGTGAAGTCTGGAGACTTCAGTGTCTAATAAACAATTTCGAACGATGAACGGCAGAAGAGGATAAGCGACATTTAATATTTGCCAACTTGAGTTATTAGCACTACTAATACTAAAATTTACTGCTCAATCGAATGCTGAAAGCTTCAGCTCTCTACGATGAGTTTTCAGAGCTTAAATCCCAAAATATAACAACAAATTATTAACATTTCTTCATAAATTTTAAGTTTCAAATAGCTCTATATTAAGTTTCAAAATTGTCGCCTACCCTCTTCTTCCTTTCAACCACCAGTATGTATATACAGAAGTGTCCAATATATTAGCAGTCATTTCTTCCCAAAGCGGTATGTTTATACAGAAGTCAATATATTAGCAGTCATTTCTTGCTGAAGTATTATTTAAATTTAAGGAAATAAAAATTCAAATTCTGAGACCATTTATTAATGAAAAATGAAGCGCTTCTATTTAATTACAATAATTTTAGCTATGCAACACAAAATTAATACTTAATAAACTCTACTCTTAAGCCATTCTGAGAGACTCTATTCTTTAGGGTTATGAGTTTATTAATTTTCTTCATGATAGTTTTGCTGTTTCTAGTTCAGTGACAGTTCAATTAAACGAGCATATTTACATATTTATGCTCTTTTTCATTTCTTTCTTTTTAAAATAGACTACAAATATTCGATAGGGCTCATACCTAAATTGTTTCCAGACCAAAATAATAGTTGAACTACATGGGCTTCCAAAATTTGTGTATCTGTTTGACCTTTGTGACATGAAGCCTAAAGCTTCCAAATTTTAAAATTATCGAGCAGAAACCGGGATTTGAGGAGGCAATAAATGAAACATCTCCGTATCTGCACTACGTAAATAATTAGTACATGGCGACTCATAAAAAGACCAAATGATTCTTTACTAAATTTCTGTAATTATATATATAGTTACTTATTTATGTTCAAAAATTATTAAAAACCTTTATAAAAATTTTAATAATTTATAAAATTAAAATGTCATCAAGACAGAAAGAAAGTTGCTAATTTTTCTCCACATCTATCTATCTATCTATCTATCTATCTATCTATCTATCTATCTATCTATCTATCTATCTATCTATCTATCTATCTATCTATCTATCTATCTATCTATCTATCTATCTATCTATCTATCTATCTATATATATATATAATTTAACAAAAGCATTTGATAAAGTAAATCATGGTATCTTATTTAAAAAATTAGAATCTATGCACATTCCGGACATTGTGTATAATGTTTTGGTTAGTATTTATTGTAACCAATTTGCATGTGTTAAATTTAAGAATGGTATCTCAAATGAATGGCTTATAAGAAATGGTGTTAGACAAGGTGGAATTTTATCACCATTGTTGTTTAATATTTACATTAATGATTTTATAAAAGATATAGTGAAAAGCAGAATAGGTACCAAAGCAGGAATCTTTATGTCGAATATAATCATGTATGCAGATGATTTAGTTTTGTTAGCTCCATCGGTAGATGGCCTTCAAAAACTATTAAATATTGCAGAAAAATCTATTTCTGATCTATGTCTAAGTATTAATTATAATAAAAGTGGAGTTATCAATTTTTGCAAAAAAAGTAAGAAAAATAAAGAAGATTTACCTAAATTAAAAATATCTTATGGTTTTTTAAAAAACTTGAATGAGATTAAATATCTCGGTTTTATTTTAAATGAAAATTTAGAAGAAGGGGCAGACATAAAAAGAGCTAGGGACAAATTCTTGGGAACGTTTAACGTTTTATTAAGAAGATTTAGTTCGTTAAATGTAGATATATTGTTATATTTATTAAGATCTTATTGTATGCCTTTTTACGGAGCAAATTTTTGGACTAATATGTCAAATAGTAGTCAAATATTCAAACAATTTGAAGTATGCTTTCATAATGCTTTAAAAAAATATGTAAAGTTTCTAATAGAATTAGTAATCATCTAATATGTAATTGCTTAGATATGTTAATGTTTAATCATTTTTTAAACTACCTTAAATTATGCACTGTTTTTAGGTTGCTTAACAATTCATGTTATTTTATTAGAAAAAATACTTTATTTTTTAAAGCAAGTAGCATGGTGAAAGATATCGAAGGGATATTTATGAAGACATATGGAGTTATTGATTTATTTAATAATGACCTTGATGCTCTGAAATCAAAGGATAAATTTGGATCAACGAGAGGAGATCCTAGATAAAGATGGGAAAAATGATAATAAAGCTCATTTGTATATTAAATTTTTTATATTTCTTTTAAATTTAAATTAATTAATTTGTGTTATTACTATTTTTATCTATATATCTATCTATCTATCTATCTATCTATCTATCTATCTATCTATCTATCTATCTATCTATCTATCTATCTATCTATCTATCTATCTATCTATCTATCTATCTATCTATCTATATTAATATTATTTTATTTTATTATTAATCTCTATAAAAACTATGAGATGAACAAATTGTGCTGTATTTCAGCTTGTGAGCTTTGAATAGCTTTTTTGATTATATCAAAGACTTTTATTATAATAGTTTAAGTGAATCGTTAATAATGGAAGTTAATGACTTACTATGTTATGTGACAACAGCTTTAGATGTGATCAATAATGATACTATTGTTATGACCTGCATTGCTTTTTATGGTGCATCTAATATCAAGGATGCTAAACAGAGACTTTCGAATTTATTAGGAGAAGAAATAAAATGGAGAAGAGGAGATGATAGGTTGAGAGGTGATATGCAGGATATTTTGGACTTAATTCATTCTGCTAAACATAAGAATAAAGATTTGCCTAAATTTGTTGCAGAGTCATATAGATCACTCCCACCAGCAAGTGGTTTTGAAATTATTGGTGGAGAATTAATCAATTTAATTGATGAAGTCACAAAACTGAGAGAGGAAATTAATCACTTGAAAAATCAAAGATTAAAAGATAATAAACTAGCATCTGATATGGTTAGTATTAAAGAAAACTTATTTGAAATTAAAAATGATATAAGGAAACTTAATGAGATAAACGATAAAGATATAATAATTTCGGGAAGTTGTACTTCGAATGATGAACTTTTAGATCATAATTTAATACTACCTTCAGCACCTCCTGCTTCCCAAATGGATTTAAGCATTGATTCTGAAGAAGTTACTGCTTTAAAAAAATCAAACGTAAATGAAATTATGCTTAAGAAAAGTTGGGCAGAAATTACTTCAAATTCTCTTAATAAGAAAAAGAAATCTGTCTCATCTAAAGGATTTACAGATGCAAAGAAAAATCCTAAAAAAGATTTGGTTTCTAAAGAGACAAATGATCGTCAATTGGAAGATGATAAATATGAAAAACAAAAAAATTGGTTTCTAAGGAGACGAATGATCGTCAATTTGAAGACGATATATTTGAGAAATCAAAAGATGATATGTTTACTATTGTGATGTCTCGAAAAAAGAGTAAACAAATAATTTATGGAACTAAAAATTCAAAACCTAATGATAACTTGAGAAGTGCCAAAAGGTTAATGGAATTTTATATTGGGAGATGTGCTTTAAGTGTTAAAAATATTCACTTAGAAGAATTTGTCAAAGATAATTTGGACATAGATTGGTTAAATGTCGAAGAGTTGAATTGCAGGAATCCCTACTCTAAATCCTTTAAAATTACAATTGATGAAGGATTTAAGGAAAAACTTTTAAACGAAGACTTCTGGCCTGCGGGAATAATATGCAGAAAATTTTTTACTAACAGAAAAATGGCAACAGCAAATGATGTATTTAAATGATACCATTTCTTTATAAAAATCTTTAATTCTGTAAAGGAAAATACCAATGTTTTGTTTTCTTTTTAACAGGAATAATACTTTTAAAAAATGTACTATATTTACGAAATAAAGAAAAAGACTATCTCATCTCTCTCTCCTCTCTCTCTCTCCTCTCTTCTCTCTCTCTCTCTCTCTCTCTCTCCTCTCTCTCTCTCTCTCTCTCTCTATATATATATATATATATATATACTATATATTATATATATATATATATATTATATAATATATATATATATATATATATAAATTATAACATATATATATATATATATAATATATATATATATATATATATATAATATTATATATATAATATATATATATATATATATAATATATATATATATATATATATATTATATATAATATATATATCCTGTAATATGCAAATGTGTATACAGAAGAAAGATTTTGCAGCTGCGACACGATATATATAAATATATATATATTATATATATATAATATATATATATATATATATATATTATATATATATATATATATATATATATATATATATAATATTATATATAATATACTATTATATATATATACTAAATAATAATTAAAGCTTTCAGTTTGTTGTTAAAAATTAATTTTTTAAAGATAAACTTATTTACAACACTACATTAATTCTAAATTTAAAACGTGGTTGTAAAATCCGCAGAAAAGATAAACTTTGACTGTTTAGTAACAGGAAAATATTATTAATAACTTACATAAAATTTTTAATATCAATTTAAACATTTTAGAATTCCAATCAGAATTTCGTG
>JABUQX010008785.1:5000-12500 GCA_015478945.1 Trachelipus rathkii
ATTCCCCCCCTTTTCTCCCTTACCTTATATAAGGTACTATTACGCTCTCCTCCAATCCCTTGGAACTATAACCCTCCATAAACGCTTTATTCCACAACTTTCCAATCCAATCAATCACCATATCGCCTCCGCTCTTGATCATGTTCACTATTAATTTCATCTATACCTGCAGTTACCATTCTTCAACTTTCTGCACTCTACCCCATTACCTCCTCCTTACTATAACCTTCATCCCCAAAATACCTATTCCTTCTTGGTACCATCAAAACCACACACATTCACTAACACCTCATCATTACTTTTAATATTGTGCAGATTTTGAAAGTGTTCTTTCCACACTCCCCTCACATCCATTTCCATCAGTTACAAAAGCACCATCCCCTATTCATTATTCTAAGCAATTCCCCTTTATTCTCAATTCTTAACCTTTCGCGCTTCCTTCAGAAGAGCTTCCTATTCCCTTGTAATGTCTCATTCATCCTCCTTCCAAACTGTTTCATTTACCTCTTGTTTTTCTAATACGAATGCACCTTTTAGTATTTTTTTTTTCTCCTTATATAATTCCAAGCATCTTTCTTTTTGAAACTTCATCATTTTGCTTTTAGTACATTCAAACCACGCTTCTTTTTTTACCTTTAACCGCTTTCATCACCTGCTTCATTCCACCATTCGCTGTTTACATTCTTACTCTTACTTTAGCACATCCACAACTTTTCCTTTGCACTACTAAAATTGCTTCCTTCATTTGCCCCCAGATTGTTTCAGTATCAACTTGTTCACAATCTTAAACCGATTTACTAGCGAGCGCTGTTTACATACTTAACCTTATTGTCTTGCTCACTTAAACTTCTCACTCTTATTTTTACCTACTTCCTTTCGTATCACCTTCCTCTCCATCCAAGCCCCACTAAACTTAATTTTACATAGAACAACATAATGATTCCGATAATCCCATTCCTAAACCCTCACTGATTTAACATCCAACACATACTT
Organism: Trachelipus rathkii; assembly: GCA_015478945.1. Lineage (NCBI taxonomy): Eukaryota > Metazoa > Arthropoda > Malacostraca > Isopoda > Trachelipodidae > Trachelipus > Trachelipus rathkii. The sequence goes on from JABUQX010008785.1 coordinate 5,994, forward strand.
CAATCATAATCCTTCCTTCAACACAAAATCAATCATCTTTTCACTTCGATACCATCTCTACCTACACCACCTCTAGTGTACTTATGGATACTCTTTGTGTTTAAAGAAAGTATTACTTACACACATACCTCTCTCCTCACAGAAATCAATCACCTTCCTACCATTCTCATTTTCTCCCGCCACCCCAAAACCACCTGTTATACCATCCCTTTTTGATCACCTATCCAACCATTCAGGTCCCCCAACACTATCAATCTGAAGCTCCTACTTACTCCATCCAGAGCATCATTCAGATTATCTCAAAAAATCGTACTCTCTTCAACGTTACCCTCAGATGGACCATACGTCACAACCACACATACTTGACCTTTTCAAACTTAAATTTAACCATTAGAATTCTATGACACACACCAAAGTCCTACCAAAGCTTTGTACCAAAGGTACTGCATCAAAAATTGCTAACTCCTTCTCTCCCTCTCTCTTCTCCTTCCACACCAGCACATACACATTTCACCACGCACAACCAACTCAACTTCACTTTTCTTTCATCTTTGTTTCAGTCACGCGAGCAAATAAAATTTGCCCCTTTCTAAATACATTCATCACTCTCTCCTCTCTCCTAACAAATTTATTCCTCTAACGTTCCATATACCAGACCGATTCATACAATTTCGCCGACAGATAGAAGGTCGTTACGGCGATCACGACATCTCCGAGTCATGCATAGCATTCCTGGCAAGAGATAAGTGATAGTGGGCAGCGCAAACCCCAACTACCACCGCTCTTAGTGCTTCCTACGAACACGCAGACATACGATGTGGGCATTTTTTTCTCCCCACACATGGGATATGAGTAGTAGGGAGGTCTGTAAGGTGTTATCTAGAAGTGGGGTGTGGTACTTTAATCATGTGTATATGATATGTGGATAAATGGTGGTTAGAAATATGTTGCCTGGAGAAGAGTGTGTAAAGAATATGAAGGCAAAAGAGAAAGACGCACCATTAAAATGGGAGGTAATTTCATCATCGCTTCGAGTATGCGTGTACTCTCCTATATATATATAATTATTATATATATAATATATATATATATATATATATATATATATATATATATATATATATTATTATATATATATTATATATATTTATATATATATATATTTTATATATATTACATGAACTATTATTATTAATAATAATCTACTTACGTCCGTAACCATTAAAAGAACCAGGGCGGCCTCCTCCAAGTCCCTTGCTGTTACGATCTTGTTGTCTGTAATCCCTGGATCCAAAGCCTCCAGAAAATCGCTTACCACTACTTGTACCTCTTCGCCCAGTAGTTCCAAATCGGGCCTCGGTTGCGACCGCTTCTAACCACTTCGGAAGCTCCTGTTTCGCTTCCTGAAGCAGTTCTACCAAGTCACGAACCATGTTTCTGTTCTTATCGTTGAAAAATGATGTCGCTAAGCCTGTAATAGAAGATAAGCATACAGTAAAAGTAGACCCAAACTTCTGCTCAGACTTTTCATAGTAACCACCGATACTCATAGGTAAAATACTATAGAAAAAGATATCTACCATCGTTAAAAATAAATCAAAATTATCTGAACCTTTTAACCAGGGGAAGAGTTATTTGCAGAGTTGACAATATTAAACGCATACAAAACAATCAAGTCCACTTAAACTACCTCTGCTATATTTTTTACAATTTTGAGACAATTTGGATTAATAGAATTTAATAAATATACACTGTTATACAGAATATAGGCTACCATTTACCAATATCAATAAATTTGTATTTGTGGCTGGCAGGGTAAAGATCTGAATCTTTAAATGTACTTGTTAAAAAACCACATAAACTCTATTATGAATCAAATGAAATTAAAAATATAAAAGCATTTATTACTTTAAAATAGGACAAAAAAAATCCTTTTAACTGTTATTGTAACTAACTAATAAATAGCCAAATTAAAGATTCAGCACCTTTTCAGCTCCCAGTTTGCTTCATTCACAGCTAAAATAATTAGAAAACCATCTTTAAGTTGAATAGGAGCTTGTAAGATAGCAATGAAATGCAGCAAGAGACTCAAACTCCCTCTGGATCATCAAAGTTGACCCTAAGGTCACAAGATAAAGAATTGTCACACACACACACAAAAAAAAAAAAAAACAAAAAAAAACAAAAAAAAAAACACACATTTGGAAGTTTTAAATTATCATTTTATATTTTCATAAAAGTTTTCCCCAATTGGAAAAATTCTGGTTTTCAAAAAACAGGACAAAATAAAAAAAATAAAAAAAAAGCTCAATGAATATATGAGTCAATAAAATTTGGAGATGAAAATAAACAGGACAAAATAAAAAAAAATAAAAAAAAGCTCGATGAATACATGTTATAATTTGAAACATGAAGTATTTTAACTGAGTTTTTAAAAATTCCAACTAAAACTCACCTAGATTGCCCATACGACCCGTTCGACCGATACGATGAACGTATTCCTCAATATCTGAAGGTAAGTCAAAATTGATTACATGCTTCACATGTGGAATATCCAACCCACGGGCTGCTACCTACAAATACAAAAATGTTTCTTTAATAATATTTACTCTTAAAATATCCCAACTAAATTACAAAAACTTTAAAATAAGTAAAAACTTACAGCAGTAGCAACTAAAATTGGGCACTGCCCACCCCTAAATACTCTAAGGGCTTCCTCTCGTTCTCTCTGAGTTCGATCGCCGTGAATACTAGTCACAGGGTAGTTGCGGTGATACAAGTAGTCTTCCAAAGCATCAGCTCCCTTTTTGGTTTCGACGAACACTAACGTTAAGGACTCTTAAAAAGAAAATATAAATCAGATACTAGGGACTAGGGAAGAAAAAAAAAAAAAATTGAAACTAGATTTCATCTAAAAACTCACGTTTAGAATAATACAAGGATTTTTGTAACATTAATTTTTAAGTCTATCTGCCCCAACGATATGAAGCAATATGTGGTTCTGACTGGAGGCAGTCAGTCTCCAGGCAAAAGACTGGAGACTATTTTTATAGGTAATACTACTTTAGTTCTATAGCATGATATATTATGAACTTGTAAGTCAAAATATTTTGCCTAGATTTCAAACATACAATATTTCTTTTCAATATTTAACAGCATATAATAAACATCTTTATAATTTGCAGAGAATTATTTTCATACAACTTAAGATATCTTAATACTGTAATCTGAATGATATTTATAATAGCAATATTAAAAAGTTAAAACAAAATTAAAGTTTAATAGTGCACTATGTTCATATCTGCACAATATTTTTTTTTTTACCTAAATTATAAAAAAATTAAATGTAACATCACAGTAGGCTCTTCTACTACAAATAAAAACGAGAGATCTTACTTGGTTTGTAAATCTTGTCCACCCGAATGTACAAATGTTATAAACGGGCAACTGATCGTGCACACTTTTTTTTTTTTTTTTTTTTTCCTAAAATTCACTATTTTTAAATGCAACCAGAAAGCATTTTTAATAAATATTGAAAAATGCATTTCTTTGAAGAGCCAGACTGAAGACCACTCCAGCTAAGAGACTTTCAAAAAAGCCAAAGATACGGAGCATCATTATTAAAAAGTATATTGTATATTTGTATTCAAATATGATACTACATAGAACTTATAATTTATTTTACCTCTTACTAAAATTATTAGCTTTATACAAATTTCTATATGAACTTAATAACTTGAAAACATTCAAATTTAAAATGTTTACAAATCTGCTTGGGGATAATTTGTCACATACCTTTGTTGGCATCTGAAGCCTTATCAAGTCCATCTGCGTTTAAAATATCTAATAAAAAGGACCTTTTATCGTCTTCGCCAACCCATACGATCTTTTGAGTAATGTTCTCAGATGTGGAGCCGACGCGACCGACCGCCAAAAATATATAATTGTCTAAAAAGTCCTGGAACAAAGTTGATTTTCTTAAATGAAAATTCCTGTAATTTAGTAAAAATAAACTAGCTAATAATAAATAAGTAATATAATCACTTGAGCTAGTCGTTGAATTTCCTTCGGGAAAGTAGCTGAAAACATAAGTGTCTGTCTTTGACCAGGTGGGTGGGCATGTTGTCCTTCTCGCAATCGCCTAATTTGGGGGCCAAAACCCATGTCTATCATCCTAATCTGCTTCACTCCAGCACAAGAAACGCTATAGAGACGAGTAAAATTAGTTTAAAATTCAATCAATATTAAGCTTTACCACTTACTAGGCAAGAATAAATAGAATTTCAAAAAATTTTAAATGTCACATCACCAAATAATCCTTCCTCTACTAGAGAAAAAGAGCAGTAAAACTTTGGTGTGTTAAATTATTCTAGCACCCTTATCCACCCAAATATAACAAAAGTTATAAATGGACTACCGATAGTGCTATGTTCTGATGAATGTTGGTAAATATTATCATTAGTAGTAGAAGTGGTAGTTGTATGTAGTACATACTTGCAATAATCTAATCCTATTTTCCCCCTGTCTATCATATCTGCAAGACGTCCGGGTGTAGCCACAAGTAGGTGACATCCCCTGGAAAGGTCTCTCATCTGAGACATAACATCAGCACCTCCATACACGACACACGGTCGAACACGGGATCTGAAAGACATTTATTTCATTTATATACATACAAAAAATGCTAGGATAATAAAATTATTAAGTTTTAAGAAAATGTTATCATCAAAGTAGGCTCTTCTACTACAAAAAGAAAAGCTAAATTACTTTGCAATTCTTTTACTATAGCACCCTTATCCACCAGAATGTAACAAATGTTATAAACGGACTACCGATAGTGCACAATAATAATAATGTAACAAAATCTAAATTATGAAATTACGGACTAATAAATTTGCCTGATTAATCAATCATTTTCTGGTTAAAAAAGTTCTCTAGCACGATGCATCATAGGCATCTTGGGCAGATAGATAACTCACCTGTATGCAAACTTTCTTGCTTCGTCGTAAATCTGAGTTGCTAATTCTCTCGTAGGTGCCAGCACCAAAGCAACAGGATACTGTTTATTCCTTCCTCTTGGGTTACTCTTGGTCTGAAACACAAGACCAGAAAATTTGAAATAAAAAAAATTTAATAACAAAAGGTATGGTCAGCTTTATAAAGTTTTTAAATGGGTCCTTATTTTCATGAAACACATTAAAATGTTTGAAATACACTATAATGAAGAATTAGAGTAATAAAAACCTTGAGAAATAACCCTGAATAAGCTATAAAGTGGCCAAAGTTCCTATTTATAATATTTGTCTATGGAGAAAATATTTTTCAAAAAAGTTATTTCAGATTTTCATGAAAATTGTCAAATTTTCGAAATGAATTGGAATATAAAAAAAAATTGTACAAAGTTTTATGATTTTAACATGACAAATCACTTTTAAAGTTGCAAAATTGCATTTATTATTATTATTATTATTATTATTATTAATATATATATATATATATATATAATATATATATATATATAATAATATATATATATATATATATATATATATATATATATATATTATAATAATTAAAAAAATATTGCTATGTAATATATATATCTATTATATATATATATATATATATATATATTATATATATATATATATTATATATATATATATATAGTATATATATATATATATTGAGAGAGTTTGGTTAAGTTGAAAGGATGGATGATAGTCGGTTGGTTAAGCGGATGCATATATAGTGGTGAGTGTGCTGGGAATCGACCAGCTGGGAGACTGAAGAAAAAGTGGATTGAATCAGTAAAGGAATGCCTGAAGGAGAGGAATGTGAGTTTGGCAGAGGCAAGAAGAAAGGTGTATGTAATAAGAGTGAATGGCTTGGTTTTGTGGCCCACCTGGGCCAAGGGGTGAACCCCACATTGACGAAGATGCCATAGTGGGGGTCCGTCTCTGACCCGTGAAGCTCTAGGGTGGATTTTTATGACTGCGGCGAGTTCTCACTAGAGTATAAAGGATGTAAAAATGAGCTTTCTTTTAAACTTACGTCATATTCTTCAACTACTTTTCTGTTTCCAGTGCATGTATCGTACCTTACACCCCAGTCTTGGAGAGAGAAGGTGGGTGATTCTATTATTTTTATTTATATATATATATATATATATATATATATATATATATATATATATATATATATATATATATATATATATATATATATATATATATAATATTATATATATATATAATATTATATATAATATATATATATATATATATACGGTATATTACCTGAATAGGACCTTGTTCAAAAATCTGGTTTAAAATAGGAACCAGAAACGCTGCAGTTTTACCAGAACCTGTCTGGGCACATGCCATTAAGTCTCTCTTACTTAATATAAAGGGCAGAGCATATTTCTGAAAAAAAACAAACAAAAAAAATAAATAAATAAGTAAGCCTTTACAGTTTACAATTTTAATAATGATAAAAAAAATATCA